>JBBPKD010001122.1:0-11597 GCA_038089075.1 Singerocomus inundabilis
AAGCTCAAGGTTGACTTTGTGGATGTCGAATTTGCTGGTACTGATGCTGATACCAAGGCGGTTGACAGTCGTGAGTATCGTGATCTTGACATTGTTGTCGGTACTCACAACTGCCAGTTGAGCCGCCTACTTCGCCCACTTCTCGTCTGGCACCGCCTTCTTCTGGCCCCAAGATCTCTCGCAGGCAGTCTCGTAACTTTATTTCCGAGGATGGGCAACCACAACCTATTGAGTTCTTCATTGCTTCGGATGCAGCTGCCATTGTTGAACACACTAAGCGTGTGCTCTACCTCGAGGACGATGACATCGCTCATGTTGCTGAGGGACAACTTCATATCCACCGCCTCCGCCGCAACGATGGCCAAGTCGATACCCCTGCAACGCGCAGTATCGAGACTTTGGAGATAGAAATCGCGGCAATCATGAAGGGCAAGTTCGATCACTTTATGCAGAAAGAGATATACGAACAGCCAGAGTCCGTCGTGAATACCATGCGTGGTCGTGTCAACTTCGATGATTTCAAGGTCACACTTGGTGGTCTTCGCTCATACCTTCACATTATTCGTCGTGGACGCCGTATCGTGTTCTGTGCCTGTGGTACAAGTTACCACTCTGCTCTGGCAACGCGTGCTATCTTTGAGGAATTGACTGAGATTCCTGTTAGTGTCGAACTTGCCTCTGACTTCCTGGATCGCAAGACGCCAATTTTCCGTGATGATGTCTGTGTCTTCGTTAGCCAAAGTGGAGAAACAGCCGATACTATCCTTGCTTTGAGGTACTGCCTTGAGCGTGGGGCTCTCTGTGTCGGTGTTGTCAACACTGTCGGTTCCACCATTTCTCGTGAAACGCATTGTGGTATCCATATTAACGCTGGCCCCGAGGTTGGTGTGGCGTCAACAAAGGTGCGATGCGTGCTGTCTGGACCATATTTCAGATTTAATCTTCCTTTCAGGCATACACTTCCCAGTACATTGCGTTGATGCTTATGGCACTGCAGCTGTCTGAGGATCGTATCTCTTTCACACCACGTCGCAACGCCATCATCGATGGCCTTCAGGCACTCCCAGGACAGATCAAGACGGTCCTTGCCTTGGATGGTAGCCTTCGTGAACTCGCAACTGGGGTACTTGCGAACTCCCGAAGCTTATTACTCATGGGTAGAGGATATCAGTAAGTGGGCATTCGTAATAGTGTTGTGAGCCATGCTTATAAATTGTTAGGCATGCTACTTGCTTGGAGGGAGCTTTGAAGATCAAGGAAATCAGCTACATGCATTCGGAGGGTATTCTTGCGGGTGAACTAAAGCACGGTCCATTGGCTCTGATTGACGAGAACATGCCTGTGATCATTGTCATGACGCAGGATTCGCTGTACCCGAAGGTTCAATCAGCTTTTGCACAGATCACCGCCCGTAAAGCCCACCCCATTGTCCTTTGCAACGATGGTGATGAAGGCATCCAGCAAGGTGTCAAGACGATTCGTGTACCCAAGACTGTCGACGTTTTGCAAGGTCTCTTGAACATCATTCCCTTGCAGCTTCTCAGTTACCACTTGGCTATCAAGAATGGCTTCGACGTCGACTTCCCGAGGAACCTGTGAGTACAAGCATTTCATTTTTCTCTCTGTTGGTCATTGGTCATTGTCATTCTCAGGGCTAAGTCCGTTACAACCGAGTAAGTGTGAGGTAGCTCCCAGTTTTATCTCTCTGGCAGAGAGCAAGGGCAATGCACCGATAACGTTACTCTGGATATTGAGATTTACTATACAAGCATGCTTCATGGACACGCTTCGGAGTCGACAATGGACGATTTAGCAATTAATGGACGACTTGTTACTATAATCCGAAAAAAAAGAAAACGCGCTATTTTTTTTTTTCGTTTGCCATATGTATTCATGTGCATTTTGGCCGTTTTTGTATGCGACCTGATAGTCCTTGTGGCCGAGTTGAATAAATGTTGAAGGGCTCGTATACAGAACTCCTGAGAAATAACTCTTGTTACACCTTGCATCAGTTTATATGCTCTATAGTCTTGACGATTGCTTGCATATTCAGTGTCAAGATAGCAATACCCCTTGAGCTTGAACTAATGGGAGATCGCCTCCAAAGCTTGAACCACACAATCAATTCTGAATTGGTCCTTCGATCGGCCGAATGGGTCGAAGAGCCTACGCGAGCAGAAAGCGCGCAAACCCGAGAGGAGCCCGGAAAGAGATGAATTCATCTCCTCCATTCTGCGTCATGGTCTCTTTTGTCGAAACAGCCCTGCTGACGGATCACGGGATTGAAAGACAAGTGACCTGGTTTCGATGGCATGGACCTGAAACACCTTGCGTACGCAGTCACTTTCAAAAGGGAGGGGGAGGGAGGGAACAACGATACGCAAGGATGTCTATCAGTAAGGCCGCATCACGGACGTGCGAACGCAGGCGGTCAGAACGAAACAAGGGAAGGGCCAAAGGTGTGCAACGTGTTTGTCCGAGTTCAAGTTCGAGTCCGAGTCTGGTGGAAGATTTCGAATGCGCATGCGCTCAAGGTAAACGTTGTACACACGCATCGGGAGACTGCATGTGGAGGTTGAGTCTGAAAGCGTCAACAGAGGCATGCGTGGGGGGTGGTGACTAGTTCACCGCATCTGACCGCCACCTGCTAGCTCTAATACATGTCCGTCAGGTCCAACGCATGGAGCACCAACACCGTCGAGGGGCAGGGCGAGAGGGGGATTTAATCCCTCGTAAGCTTGCATGCAGGGACCTGGCTCCATCGGTGGGTAGCAAAAGGTAAGCTGGATACGGCCAAGGTCATATTAGGTTGTGCGAGAACATCGCTCGTTCAAACACGTAAAAGTCCTATCCCGAGGAAACCAGACCAAGCGCATAAGCCTGAGTTGGAACACCCAAGCCAGATTGGAAACCTCCGTGAAAAGAGTCCAAGATTGGATTGAGCTGGTGCAGGTGTTCGACGGATCATGGTAAACTGGAAAGCCAATAATACATACGGCACACATGTTGCTGTGATTTAGATTCTGGACATCTGATCAAAGACCGCCGTCGAGAATGAAACGGATATCTCAAGAAGGTCATGTAGGCACGAGATGCGCGTCGCGTAAAAAAACACCCACCTTATTTTCTCTCCCTTATCCCCCCGGTCTTTGCCTTCCCCTCGTTCTCCTTCACACTCTTTCTTGCCGCCTGATCTCTCAGCAATTCCCCTTCCCGCCTCCACTCTCTCTTCTCGAATGCGTCATACTCTTCCTTTGCATCTATCCATCGTTCTTGGACATCCCTTACGTCCCCCGTCATCGGTCCTGCGGCAGTTGTGAATAATGAGGACAGATTCGGCCGAGCAGATGCGGGTGCAGAACTCGAATCAATAGTGCCTTCTGGTGCAGGAGCATTCTTAGGAGGGACAAAGATGTAACCTGTCGCGCGGTCGATGACACGGGATAGATGTAGCATCGAGTTCTTATCCTTTTTGTATATAAACAGATCGATCAAGCCGGGTAATTTGACGTCGGCTTACCTCGACAGCGAGAGTCTCGAACCCGACAAGGCTGTAATCTTCGATCACAGATACCAGTGCCATGTTCAGTGCCGTGAAGCGTGGTGAGGTCGTGTTCAAGGCGTTTTCCAGATAGGATAGATCTTGCACCTCGGTGTAGAAGTCGAGGTTAAAGTCTAGATGCGTGTAAGTGCATCCACGACCGCGTGGCCGGAAACCACGCACCGAGATCACCATACTGAGATAGGATGTCGATTTTTGAGAGTACGTTGATATGCGGCAACTCGAGCTGGAGCATGGTTCGAAGGGAGAGGAGGAGGACGGACACGTACTTGGCGGGGTCGGTGACGTAGTGTGCATCACACAAATGAACGGCTGCCAACTAACCGGGGATCGCACCTCGTGAAGCACTATCCTCACACAGACAACGTATCACGCACCCGGAACCCAATCTTGGATAGTTTTTGGATGACGTTTTTCAGAGATGCGTGGACCGTTCCTAGCTCGACCTGTCCGGGGATATCGAACAGGACATATGCGTTCGGCCCCAGTTCGTTCAATCTTGCCTCTAGCCAGTCGATGTTTGCTTCTAGGTATTCCATGCAATACAACATGCCACCATTAGGACCTAATCCATGGGCGTCCATCGCGTTCTGAAGGGTGACGAGCGATGCGATGTCGATGGCGCATGGATATGGGATATTGTCGTTGGCGGGATCCAGGTTGACGATGAAGATGGGGCGCTCGAGAGCGGTGAACAGTTGGTGTTTTCCATGGCAATAGGTCGACTTTCCACTTCCTGGAGCACCACAGACGATCTCACCGAAAGGCATGGTTGCGGCGTGAATCAGAGTTTGACGTGACCATTCATAAGGCGCAGTCACAGCATTACAGAGCTTTCCAAAGCAGCACCTGAAACAATGCTGACTGAACATACACATTTCTTTTTTTTTTTTTTTGGAAAGAAACTCCAGTACGGTATTGTGGAGGACAAAGATCTGTGTGCCTGAGAACCCGGCTCGAGGGAATCCAGTAGAAATCAAGCGAAATATCCACTTCTATTTCCAGATTCACCTCAAATTGAAAAGCTGAACATGTTTTTCTCTTGTCGCCATCGCTCCTCACCGGAATGGCATCATACCTTGGTTCACTAGACTCCCGTGCATTCCACAGATACGTCCTCAGAGTGGTGGAGAGAAACTAGTCTGAAGAAGATCCTCGCCGGTGTCATAGAATATTGGCAGGAGGCCTTTGGCTCGGGGCCTGCTGAACATTGCATCATCGAATGGACGTATAGATGAGACGAGAGAGCAGAGTCTGGTCTCGAGCAGAATTCAGTTTGAATTTTGCAGCAAGCACTCCTGCGCGTGCCGATACAACTCCAAGTTGGTTTACCTTGGAACCAGCTGGTCGCACGACGAGTACTAGTGTGTGTTCATCAGAGCGCCCGTAGAACGACGGACTTGCCAAGTGTCTCGTGTTGGTTGAGACATCATTTTAATTGAATGACCTAGTCCCTACGTCTCGAGACTCGGATTGCTTGAAATGTGGTTAGATTTCAACCAAACTGACGAGAAGAAAAGGGTCCATTCTGGGTTGCTGTCTACACTGAAAATTCCGTGTTCCAGCTCCGATGACGGCGTAGACCTTGAAACACTCCACAGGAACATCAGTCTATGCGGAGTGTGAAAATGTGTGATAATTCCAAGTCCGCTGCTTTGCCCACCCCACACCTTTGACTTGGACCACATTTCGATCCGACCTACGCTCATTTCATCCCCAGGACTATCTCCTGCTTACACGCGTCCATATTGGCTGGAAAGGACAATGGTACCGTTCAAGACTAACGGACAGCGAAAACCCTATACTGTAATGACATTTTCTTTCAATGACGTCCTCAGCATATTCACCCTACGTCTCATAGCGTTCTCGAGGTTCCGACGGTGCTTGGCTTCATGACCGTGCACCCTTGTCCTCCGCAAAAAGAAACAATGTGATTTCACCAGCACCAGCCTCCATTGGTGCACTGAACACAAAACTCGTCGTATCCAATCTCCATTATGAGATCACGCCTAAAGACTTGGTGGTAAGCCATCCCATTCTTCTCTTTCTCTCTCTCTCTCTCTAAGTTTTCCGAAAGTCCATCTTTGGGCAAATAGGCACGCTCGTTCGCGAGCCACTGATCAGGGTACGATGATTCCGAATTCGAATGCACAGTCACGTCGCCCCGTCTGGTCACTTCTATCGTCGTTCCATTACTGTGGTTAGAGTCGGGGTTTCGATGACCGCTTTCGCTTCTCGCTCTTCAGTGGGAATGAACACCGAGCTGAACTTGAGAAATCACCTTTTGCTTTTAAGTACGATCGCAGTGGTCGCTCATCCGGTGTCGCCATCATCACATACGAAAAGCCTGCGGAGGCAACACATGCCAAGAAAGAGTTTGAGGGCAAACTCGCAAAAGGTTTGTGCTCCTCGCTGTATCAGGAGCATGGGCGCGTAGCTTTGGACGAAATCGAGGCGCTGACTTGGGTTTCCAGGACAACCGATGGAAATTGCTTTCGACACTGCTCCCCCCCGACGTGTGCGGTCTGCAAGTACGCCCGGCATGTCGACCGTTTCCTTGTTGAACAGGATCGAGCGACCCTCGCTTGCTGAGCGCCTAGGAAATGGCGAGGACACAAAACGGCCAACGACGTATGTACCACTGTCTTTTAGTATTGTAGCCCATGGTCACACTGTTCTCGCATAGTTTGGGTCCCGATCGTCCAAGAGCACTTCGGTCTTTGAGAGGCGACGCGGCACCAAGGTCAAGGGTTGGCCGACCGATTCGTCCAAAGGTGAAGACGGCAGAGGAACTGGACAGAGAGTTGGATGTTTTCATGGCGGATGAAGGCAAGGACGCCCCAGATGATTCGGCGCCAAAGGTTGTCGAGTCCGTTCTGGCGCCTCAGGATGTGGAAATGGCGTAAAGGGTTTCATCTTAGATAGTACTGAGATACGATACTTACATTTATGTAGTTCTATGTTTGGAGCGTCGTATGTTTTTTCTTTGATGCATCCCTTGACTGCTCAGAGCCGATTCGATGTTGGTAACAGAATTTCGACTGTTTTAGTCGTGATACACCTTGCCTCCGCTTTGGTGTGTGGACCGAACAGGGCTCGAATGCGTGATGCATCGGTGCTTGAACATCGTCGAGGTTCAGCGCGCCATCTTCCGTGATGTCTACTACCAGTCCAGGGGTCCGGCCACACTAGCTAGACTTGCACGCACTTGCCGGGCTTTCAACAGTGCAGCGCTCGATGTATTGTGGGCGACATTAGATTCGCTCGTGTACCTCATCCAATCCCTTCCTCGGGACTTGTGGAGGATCGAACCCGCAGATAGAAGGATGGTACGTTTTCATGTGTTCTTCAGCTACTGTTCGGGCTGACCCGGGACAGACATTCCAACGACCCATGTCACTAAGAGACTGGGAAGTCTTCTTCAGATATTCCTCCCGAGTACGATTCTTGTTTCAGTCTGTTGGACCCGAAATTCTGACCCGGTGCTCAAGTCTGGGCGAGGACGTCATTTTCGCACTCTCCACTCCTCCAACGTACGGTCCTCTTATCCCGTACTTGAGGACGCTCCATTGGGATAAACCAAACAGAAAGTATGCATCGCTCCTGCGTTTATTGTTGGCACCTTCTCTTGTCTCCCTTTCGTTGTCCTTTTGTGCACTACGCTCCCCCGAGGTATCAATCCTGAGCTCCATCGGCACTGTATGCCCTTCGTTGAAAAGTCTTTGCATTGCCTCCCATCAACCGTTTGCCAACCTACTCGATGCCAAAGGCGAGAGGATCCTTTCGGAGGCGCTTTTGTACCTGCACTCACTGGAATCACTTATATGTCCTGCGCTCGACGAATCCGCGATTGTCCACCTTTCTCGCCTCCCCCTTTTGGCTGAGCTTGCACTAGAGCTCCAACTCGATTTCCAACTGGAGAAAGTAAAGCCCTTTGTAGCACCTCCTGCCTTTTCATCTCTCGATTCGTTGACACTGCATGCCAACGCGCTCTCGACCTTGACATCACTCTTGGAATCCATGCACTTCACGCCAAACAGTGTATCGTTTGTCGTCGCAAATACGCCTACCCCGGATGCGTTGCGTCTGTTCTTCCTTACTCTGGTTAGCGCGTGCGGCTCAGGGCATCTCTCTCGGATCTCGTTGACCACCTCCATCGAACGGCAACGTGGTGTTCTACCCCAACAAGTCTCCCTGTCCACGTTCCAGTCCCTTCTCGCACTTCCTAGCATAAGCGCGTTTGAATTTGACGCGCCGTGTGACATCGCCTTTGACGACGACGCGATCACGACGTTGACCAAACACTGGCCGAAACTGGTCCTGCTCTCGATCAACGCGAAATCGGGCTGGGGAATCACGTCGCGTGTGACACCCCAAGGCCTCATCACGCTCCTCTCCCGTTGTGGGGCACTCACCGACATCGCGCTTGCGGTGGACTTTACAGAGATCGACGGACCGCACGTCGAGATTCCAGAATCACGTCCGGGAAACGGTGTGACGAACGACAAGTGTCTCACTGTCAACTTCGTCACGTCGGCGATCATGTTTCCGGTCACTGTTGCAGCGTTTTTGAGTGATATCTGTCCCGAGTTGGAGTCGGTCAAGTCGTCGTGGGGTCATCACATGTTCGGGACGGACATGGATCTGGATGAGGTAGACGTATATCGAGAGAGGTGGGAGGAAGTCGAGAATCTGTTGCCCGCATTCTCCGCGGTGAGGAGACAGTGTATGGAATGGGCCCAGAAGAGAATAAAAGAGGAGAGTGTCACGGTTGTATGATACACTGCTAGTCAGCTAGCTGATTGATGGAGAGGGGTACGTGTTAAATGTCCTCTCTTAGGATCGAGTATTGTGACCAGCCTTTTGTGATGCAACAGACATATGAACGTGAGGAAGTATCGCCCCGTTGATGCATGAACGCTCTCTTGGGGGATTGAGGTGGCTAGCCACTAGAAGTCGCGTGGCGTGATTTAGGGCGCGTTTATTCCAGTGACCATCAGCAAGGCTGTTGTTTGCAACGGAGAAAAGGAGTATTGGGTATGAAGCAAATATCGAAGCGTCAATCACCTATCATACTAGACTACGATGTAAATGAGTCAGTGGGTCACGGAGCCATTGTTGAGGCCTGGTCTGCGACTTGATGGGACGGTCAAAGTCTCTTTCGGTCTCATGCGAAATGAGTAATCCAGCCGCCTGTGTGGATGGACCTTTGCAACTGTTTTTGAACAAGTAGCGCTGAGATATGATGGTAGGCCGTCGACGGCAGAAGGGACGGATGATAGTTACTTACCTTTCAGGGGGAATGGAGAGAGAATTTGTCACATTGCGACGTACAAATGTAGTTGTTTCTCGAGGAACCAACTGTCCTCGAGGCTACCAATTCCCAACTCCTATATTTTTACCTCTTTCCCGTCGTTACCCCTCGATCCTGGCTGTTCGTGTTCTTCAACGGCCCTCTCGGATTCGTGGGTGCTCTGATGCAGATGGCGAATTGATGTGGGCCTCGAACGTCCATTTCCTGACGCCTTTCGAAACTCAAGGATCCGCCCTGGACGGAATCCAAGGCTTCTTGCTACCTCGTTGACCGTTCTTCCCCCGAGAGGGCGGTAGGGCAGCCTCGCTAGTGCTCTCGCTGAAGCAGACTCTCTCGAAACGTCTCGTGTCGGTCCGGATCCCCTCCCCATCTCGACCCCATCGACTATTTTCCTTGTCGCGTGAACAACTGGCGACAAAGCAGTGTACGTATTAAATGCTTACAATAGACGAGGGTGGTGTAGGTGGGCTGTTGAAGGGGACCAGAAGACACCGTCACCCAGTTAATCCTCCCTTCGAGGTTGTTCCCGTGAAGCATCTGTAGGCGCTGTGAGAAAAGGCTTTGGTAAACTGATGACGGCGTGAGATGGCAGCTTTAAGTACTATCAATGTACAGTACGTGCGACACACCTTGTGGTTGGGGCTCGGACATGTGGCTGCCCTTGTATGAGCCTGGTTTGAAGAGGACAATAGTTCTGGGACGAGTGCGGAGTTCGACTGGAGTGTTTCAACTTTGTGGGAAGGGTTCTAAGTATACCTTGCATTGGGGCAGTGATTGCCTTGCAACTTATGACGATGGTGGGAACAACGAATATCCACGACGCCGGGGAATAGGCTACTGTTTAATTGGCCGTTAGCCGCACGTGGTCAGAGAAGATGTTTACCTCGCCTGTATTGTTTCTCACAAGACTAAACAGTGTCGATATGATGCCTTACTTCTGAACAGGACTGAAGGGTCAGTTCTGTCCTTACCTGGATTTGGGCGTGCTCCAAGTCAGTGCAATATTTGACTGGCATCTACACCCGATCTGTGTCCATACTTTGGCGACTGCTCATGAGTGATTGCGAGCGGGAAAAAAGTGCGTGAGCTCCCAACAAGTGTTCCGAGAGTCGGGACAAAGTGATGGGCCATCTCTTCTCGCAGCTAGTTTGTCCAAGAAAGTGTTGGACTAGGAATTCTATTCCTTGGGTTAACAGGGCACCCACTTCGTGGTCAGTTTGCTGTTGAACTTGAATGTGCTACACCTGTGACAGTGATGTGACAACTTGAAGTGGCTACTATGTCCACTAGTCGTAACTAAACATAGCGTGCCCAAAGGCTCTTTTCCTCAGACCGACTACGTCGCAGCCGTCTTAGTGTATTATGTAGGACTAATCTATGCTGTCGCGCATAATAGACAGGTGACCTATCCCAATATATATAACAGGCATTCTCGGGCAAGTAAACCACAGACAGAACATATTAATAATGCTCTATTCAACACTACTCACCCTACCCCACATCTAGGGCTATACGACCAAGATTGCAGACACATCCAACAGCTTATCGGGTAGCAAAGCATTTATTCTTCCACAAGTCTATAATGACCAACCTCACATGCATCTTATACTCCATACAACTGTCAGTTGCTCCGCAAAGGGCAATCGAATGAAGAGAAACACCCGTTCTTCACCTGTTTGTCCTGGATTCCGAGCTCGGAAAAAAAATGCATCCCTCTCTGAAACACCTAGAAATTCAACTGCGCTGCATAGCCGCCCATCTCACTGCCTCTCGTCTCCCTTTTGTAACATCAACACCGAACCATATCACTAGAGACGCAGCGGTGCAGATCGCGAACAGAAACGTGAACCCCTGCCGATTATCGTGTGTCTTGTCGATAATTGCCTGGACAACATATGGCCCAACTATGGATGAAGCATGGTTGGAAAGACCAAACAGGCAAAAGAACTACGAACATAGTCTGAATGAACGTCCACAGACGAGTAAATGAATGATTCACTACGTACCATGTTGTCGAACCCAGGAGGACTAAGCTCAGCCATCATCGTTTGCGCGTAGGCATAGTACTGCGCTTGGAATAGACCAAAGACGACATTATATGCCCTGGCGTCCATCAGCAAAATACGTGCAAGTAGTTCCAACGCCTTCTCACCAGAACTCCCAAACATTGTGGAACCTTGAATATAATCATGTCATTTATCCATACAAAAATGTGATGTGATCACAACTGACCCTAGTTTGTCTGTCCATATACCAATCATACCCCAAAGTGGGATAAGAATTGTCACAACATTGGTCACGGCAAACTATGTTAGTAATCAGGATTATTATGAGAATAGGACATGAGCTGAGTATACCATTTTCTTTGTACTGATCTTCCAGTAACGTTGAATGTACCAGAACCCAAGAGTGCTAAAAACCGAGGTGATGGCCTGCGATAAATTAAGATATGTATTCTGCAAGAACGAGAAGCTGAATTCGTCGTTCTGACATATCAACACGAGGGTACCAGTGGTGTTGACTCCCTAATTCCATTGATTTCATCGAGTTAACGAGTACAGACGAATGAACACATACATCCGCCAAGAGAAAATTAGCGAAAAGGTACACAAATGTGTATGGAAGGTATTTGTAGGTCTTGAGAGCCGCCCAGATCTGAATGCAGCGTGAAACTGCCATGACTCAGGTCATAGAAAGACTCGGTTACCTGCTTCCATCCAA
>JBBPKD010001123.1:0-11596 GCA_038089075.1 Singerocomus inundabilis
GAGAATATAACAAGAGGGGATGAAGTATCCTATGTATCGTACACCAACACCTGCGTCTGGACGCGGGCTGTAGAATCGTCGGTCGAGGGATATGCAAGAAGTGAGGTCATGGCACAATAGTACAGTCTTTAATCTTTCGATGTTGTTTGTTCTGTTCAGTAGTGTGTTCTTTCATTATTACAGTAACAAAGCTCTTGTGAATGCCTGGCTAGTATTGTGTAGTCCGGTGACCAGCCTGTCTATGAAGTCAAGGGACCGTCGATTCGACGGTCTGCCTCATTCGCAGGATCGTAGCTGGTCACCAGACTGAGCGTTGCGGTGCATGAAGCATTATACAGAGAAATAAAGACAAGGCAAACTATCACGCGATTTGAGGTTAGTGTCCCTAGATGGCGTGACATCGAAGGACAGACCATCACGAGCACAGTACAGTCAACTTTGATTACCCAGAAGCATACGAGTCCGTCGTAATCACGGCCCATATCGGTGTCCCAAAAATGTCTGACGCCAATGAGACAAGAATCCAGGGAAAAAAAAGATTGCAGCTTTTCAAGATAAGAGACTTCGATTTGGCCATATAGTTGATAACGTTCGTCTAAGCCTCTTCAGTATTCTCTCTCTCTCTCTTTTGAATGGAGGGCTTTTGGGACTACAGACTCTACTGTCTAGAAGCACTGTGTGGTATCAAAATCAGGCACTTCACAAGGTCCAAGGTATGTACCCACAAGGTGTCCCTCGCACTGCACAGACACGTAAATGTTTAATGCTCGGAAGGCTTGTTACACTCCGAGTAACATGGGACAACTCGAGGCTGTTATGACGAGTGTGTTGTAGTCAGGCCTGGGGTTCCGCACGAGTAACAGCGTATGTGGTGTTCATAGTCACTGAAGCAGATTGACAACAGTTACGAACCACTAACTTGACCTTCAAACTCCAATCGCTCCCAGTCCGACCTCGAACTTCACATCCGCGGACGAGTCATCGGGCCATAACAAATAGTTCAAGGTCAGCGGGGCTTCTGACTCGGCATGCCATCTGTGGCTCCTGGCGGTAGGGGGAAGGCGTTTGACTTTCAAGTTGTACGAGTTTTATTCGAAGTCAGAAGGTGGGCTGCGGCAATTCAACAGGCGGCTCATCGGTATTCCAAAAATTTCCGATCAGCCACCACACACTGGCATAAGTACCTGTAGAACACCGCCAACCCGCGGTGTTTACGCACGGTGTGTACATGGGTATGACGAACCCAACCGCGGCGTACCCAAGCAATCGTGACAACGCCTGCCACCTGGGCCCTCGGCAAATCGCTCTCGGTCAATGTTAGCCCCGTCGGAAACCATACTATGTCACCTAATCGGCGTGTAGTATTGGAATGGCCAAAATCAGGCAGTCATATGGAAAATAGGCATGGTGACAGGGGAGAAGTATTGTACATATGCAGATAGTGAGCTGACCACACGCATGACCAGACTTTGTGCTGGCAAATGAAAGGGCAAACACCCAAAACATACATACATAAACACGCATATCCAACGGACAAGGTCACAAGTTCAAGCCGATTATCGATGTCTGTGTTCACTCGCTGTGTGTCGGTCACATTCGTCATTCTAATGTCCGAGGCGGCCCTCTGCAGACATGAGGCGAGTTCTGACGTGCGGTGGTATTAGGTCTATCTCGTCAAGTCAAACTTACAGGACCCTCACGTGGAGAGCGCAGCCTAAAGGCTATCGCGGGATAACTGGAGTGTGAACGGTAGGGATCCAAAACCTTGCTGATAAAATGAGTCCACTATCACTAACGGTACGTGCGACGGGTACCAGGAGCCTCGATGAATCCGTGTCTTTTTTGTACTTGCATTTTCCTTACCATCAAGGTCGACTTCAGAGGGAGGTCACACGATTCACACTCCATATGATGCTAGCCGAGGGTGCAGGTGCTCAATCTTTGTTTTTGATCAGGTGGATGTCGCATCCGCATGGTTCATACGGGCTATGGTGTGCCATTCTTCCTTGCTGTCCCTGGCTTAATATTCCGGCAAAGGTGTGCCACGTCGAACTACGGATCCTAGTGACGGTAGGCATCCTGATATAGTACCCCGTACCATGCAACTGCGATATACCTCACGCGCTCGGTGTTGACTTAGGGGGCATCCCTCTGCTGACTCCCTTCCCCCTTTGGGGGTATAAGAACTGAAGGGTCGTGGCTGGGTTGAAGGGAGGCCCCATCATGGCATTCATCCCCGCCTTCACGGTCTTTGTGTCCACATGCTTATACTTGGGCAAAGCCCTTGGATACGAAAGCTCCAATTATGACAATGTACGTCCACGGCGATGACTCAGCTCCGTGGCTTCTTACTGAGATACTATCCAGGTGGTGGTGTGAGATAAATCTCTCTCCTTGTTCAGCGTTCCCTAACATCTCATCGTAGATACTGGGGTCAAGACTCCTATGGTGCAACTCACCATGATCCTGCCAACTATCAGAAGCCGATATCATTCTATTGCCAGGTATGCTGCCTTCGCGGCACTTGTGAGAAGGTATTCACTCTAGGAATCAAAGGACGACGCCATCGATGTACTCCCTGTTGCCTTCGTGAATAGCTTCTTCGGGATCGGTGGAATGCCGGTGCTGAACCTTGCAAATGTATGCACCGTTTTGCTCTTCGTTACTTTACGCTGACAGTTTAGCTAGACGTGCAACCCGATTGACAATGCCACGTTTTCGGGAACTGACCTTGCCAACTGTTCCGTTTTAGCTTCGGATATTCAAGATTGTCAATCTAAAGGCAAGATCGTAACCCTCTCTCTGGGGGGTGCAGGCGGTAGTGCCACATTCACCAGTGATGCGCAGGCACAGTCCTTCGCACACACTAGTAAGTATTCTTGCATTCTTATCCGGTCCTATCTGAGGCCACGACATATAGTCTGGAACTTGTTTTTGGGCGGGAGCAGTCAGACTCGGCCCTTCGGCAGTGCAGTGCTAGATGGGTAGGTTGATCAGTGTAGCGAGTTCTGGACCACTCGAACGATTATAGGGTGGACCTTGATATCGAGGGAGGTGGATCCACAGGTCTCGCGGCTTTCGTCACGGAAATCCGCTCTCTCGCATCAGGAGCTAATAAACCGTGAGTTTCACTCGCATTTCGATTGACAGGTATAGTGGCTTATATTGCACAGGTACTATATCACAGGTATTTCATTGTGGTTGATAACGTACATTCATCGCTAACTCTTCTTAAGCTGCACCGCAGTGCCCCTACCCGGATGCTAATCTCGGTAGTGTGATCAATCAAGTCGGGTTTGATGCAATTTACGTGCAGTTCTGTAAGTAGAGCTTCTTCTCAGAATCCCGAGGCCTCATTCTTTTTAGATAATAATCCCTGTGGTCTGAACAACCAGAACGTCATATCAGTAAGTTTATTTTTTGGATCATCCGGTATCTTTCCCACTGATCTTTCGACCAGGATTGGGACTTTGGTGTCTGGTAAGTGCCCATCTTGAGGATCTTTGCTGGTCCTGTAAAATTCCCACCAGGGATATATGGGCGCAGCAGACTAGCCCGAACAAAAATGTGTGTGCTCTATCGAGTCCTCCGTTCTAGGACAGATTTTCATGTCGACTGGAATAATTCGCCAGGTAAAGATATACCTTGGTGCTCCCGCCTCAAGCACCGCTTCCGGCTCTGGTTATGTACCCATTGGGGATCTGAGCGACGTTGCTGTGAAAATGAGGAAAAGTTTCCCTTCGTTCGGCGGCGTGATGCTGTGGGACGCTTCACAGGCATATGGTACGTCTGAGCAGTACCCGCTGGCTGTCACTAGGGCTTAATTCGTAACATCACTTTATAGTCAATAACAGGTACGATCTCGCGATCAAGCAGGCCTTGAGTGCTGCAGGTTCCACCGGGTTCAACTACCCTCCTTGCTCTGCCTCTGCGTATGTATCGGGACAAGCATACACCGCTGGCTCACAGGTATCATACGATAAATACATCTGGCAGGTACGCGGTCTGAGCCTACACGAAGGAATCATCCCACTCAGATACCGTCACAGGCAGCATACTGGACCAGTAGCACGCCCAGCGGTAGCTCGAGCGGGTGGAGTGCAGGTACGTCTCATCGGAACGTTTTGCTGCCCTGAAGTTGCTGACATCAGAATGCAGTCAGCGCCTGCTCGGGATCGGGCCCACAGCCATCGCCGACGACCACGTCTTCGGTTGCGAGTACGACTGCGTCGGGTAAGAGTACTGTGCCCTCGCCAACGTCCACTTCGACGTCCTGTAATGGGGTGACAGCCTGGGAGCCGAATGCTGTATACACTGCTGGCAACAAGGTGACTTACGAGTGAGTGACATCAATGGAACATCTCTTTTGCTTGTGACTCATGCATTACAGCGGAAATCTCTGGACCGCAAAGTGGTGGACACAGGGTAATATCCCAGGAGGTACGCAGCTACAATCCGCGGGATTTTTTGCGGCGGATCTTGACTGTTTGTTTCAGACCAATCTGGCGTTTGGACGAATGATGGTGCTTGCTAAAGTGTACTGTGTGAATGTATATGACTGACTGACATGTACGAATAATTGATGATGACGACTGACGATGATGGTTTTCGTGGTTTGTCACAGTAGAGAGGGAGTGCGAGTGAAAGTACCCCGTACTTGATAGTCACGAGTACAATGTCAGATCTTCACAAAGTTGATCAAGGTTTTCATGTACATACAAGTAGTGTCGTTCCTGGCGACAGAAAATCCACCTCCGGTGCAACACCACTCCGTCCTCGATCAAACACGTTACCTACCAATTGATTTGGAAGGTAGGCCATCTCGTGGTTCTGGCACCGATGTGATGCCTGAGGATGAGACGGCGGGGTGGAAGGGCGTTAGCGTTCGGGAAAGAATATGATGGACTCCCAAGCGCGGTGCTGGAGTTCGCTGACGACTATAGGCACCAAATCCGATCCCGCTAATGGCCATTTTTATCCATATTATTGGAGGCGCGAACACGATAGGGGATTGTTCTCGCTAAATCGGGTTCGTTCTCTTCCATCGAGCATCATCGACGGTGCACGCGTAGAGGAAAAGGGTGGCACTATGAGTTGCGCACAGGTATATCTCTGTAGTCATCATATAAGCTTGTTTGTTCAATCATGCGGGAGTGTGGAATTACGGGACTGCCCATCAGGAAGGCTCATGACGTGAACACTTAAACCGCTGTGACTGCAAGTATTGATGCACTCGTTGTGTCTGAATTTCTTCAGGGTGTGTCAGGTAGAATATGCTATGACGACCACACATGAAGGGCAAGCATGCATCGTGTAATGCACGTGAAGATGTCTATTGTTGCGAGTTGCACGAGGCGACAAGGTTCTCTGGTCCATCTGTACTGGCGCCAGCAAGATCGGAAGGCGATGCACTAGTCATCTGCCTCGCGGTGGTCTGTGAAGTAGAATAGGGCTGTGGGTTGATGGCGTGACCGGCCGTCTGTGGGGAAACATGGCAAGTTCCATAAACGGCTGGTCACGAGTCTACGTTAATATTTTGGGTAGTATACCCTTCCCTTACTTTGGCTCGCTGTTTGCGCACTCTCACCGGCCAATCCATTTCATCACTACGCAATATGTGACATTCTCTTCGCCTCCTGCTGCGTATCATGAGTTGCCTTCGTCAGCATGGCCCACCATGTGTCAGTGATGCTTGCTATGCCGTCACAGCACTGAGTGAGACAACACAGGCATGAAAATTTTTATTCGTCTGTCTTCCCGTTTCTCGCGAGGTGTGCACCACTATGGTGTCCTGGTCTTCTTCACTTGTTTTCTCCGTTTCTTGTATAACATAGTTTTGCGTCGCTCCTTCAGATACCTCGTACGAACTATGTTTGTATTCCATCTGAGGGAACGTCGATTAGAATAGTGCCATGCATGTACCTTTTCAAAGTCAGGATGGGCGACCCTGGCGCTGCTACGATATAATTGATATGGGACAGGAAGCACGAAAATATCAAATGATAGAAAGAACTTACCTAGTCCCCAACCTAGAGTCTTATGGATGTTGCGTAGTTCGTTCCGCCCATCCCACCTTTCGAGACAATTCGTGACGGCCATCACAATGGCCACGTTGAAGAGGGTAGGTGGATGTGCGGTGTGTACAGAGATAAGATCGAGCGCCCGAAGACGTGTATGATCCGAATAGAAGACATGCGGGTACCAGGCGACGAGCCTGCTGCAAGCAGACAACCACAGTATATATTCCTTCTCAACCTCGTTATGGAATCTGGCCCTGTATGTTTCCAAGAAGCTCACCACAGCGAAATGGTGAGTACGTGGGCAAGGTATTTGAACGTCCAATACTGACGAGGACCCAAGAGGCGACACCAATCGAAATTGATGGTCAACATAAAATATATTCGATTGCTTTCCTTGACGGGAAGCATATCGTGAGCGGCGGCGCAGAGGGCAAGATTCGATGCTGGCAAGTGAAAGATGGCGAGGAGGTGGAGACGTCGATGAACGTGGGGAACGAGGTCAATAACATCGCAGTGTCACGAGATGGACAGTGGCTCGTGAGTGGGATAGAACAGAGCGGTGTAATGATGTGGAATACGAAGAGCCACAAAAAGGTGAAGAAGTTCGAACGAGACTGGACGTGGGTGTTCGCGGTGGACATCTCGCCAGATGGGACGAAGATCGCGACCGGTTCTGGTGACAACACGGCCTCTGTCTGGTCGCTCTCGACGGCCGAGCAACTGCTGGGCCCATTGGAGCACGAAAACACGGTGTGCGCAGTGCAATTTTCGCCTGACGGACGTCGCCTCGCCACTGCGACATGGCACACAGACTCTGTTCGCGTTTACGACGCACAGAACGGCCACCACCTCTTTGAAACGCCAATTCGAGTCAATTCTCTACGCAACCAATCCCTCGTCTGGGCTAGTAACAGCAAGCATCTCTTTGCCTTGTCTTGCGATGGCCGTATCCACCGTCTCGACGGGTCAACCGGGACCACAAAATCGACGAAAATTCATAGCACCAAGAAGCCCAGGTGTATCGCTCTGGCAAGCAACGGCCGATTCATCATAGCCTCTGCTAATTCATCGGTCTCGTTCTGGGACGCTACGACGCTCAAGAAAATCGGATCTGTCGTCAAGCATACAGATGAGATTGACGCCATGGCCATCTCTACAAACTACGATATAGCAATATGTGGAAGTAAAAGTAATACGATCACCTTGCGGAATATTCGCACTGCGCTTCCCTCTGATTACACCGACAATGTGAGTGCACGTCTCGAAAAATTGCTGCACGGGGTTCCTTTATAATGACTTTTACCGACTGCTGTAGGAGGAAATTGCTAATCTTCGGAGGCTCTTTGAAGAAACCACTTTGCAACTCCGTAACGAGCATGCCGATCACCTTCGCATGTACCACGGGACACGTCAATGCGAGACCTTCTATAGCCAAGGCCGCATAATCGATTCTGCCCTTGCTCTTCTTGAGGTTAGAGACACCGTCGGCAAGGATGTTAGTGGGGATGAATTCATGACGGGCTGGCTTTTCGGTGGGTTTTAGAGTCATACATCTGAATGAAACATTTACTCCCAATCGTCAGAATTTACGAACCGATGCATATCGAAGCTCGAAGCAACTGCGGATGATGCGTCGAATACTGGGAGACATGAAGAAGCTCTTGAGGCCTATTCTATTGCCTTATTGCTCGGCCCGTCAGTTCCAGACACCTTGCTGTTCAAGTGGGCAAGGATGGCGTTGATTCATAAGTTAGCGAACGAAGCCCTGTGTGATACTGTCAAGGTATGCCTTTATGTGATGGTTCGAACTTGGATATTGAGTGTCGTTTTATTTAGTTCAAGCCTCCGAAGTTTAACATTTATCGGGCGATTTGCGACGTTCTCGAAGAGAGCGATCGCATCGAGGAGGCAATTGACTGTTTCCGACAAATGCAGAGTGAGCTAGGTGAGAACACGAGTATCCAGGAGGAGCGGGTTCAATGGGGGCTCGGTAAGTGCTAGCATGAATAGTCCCACCAAGGGGTGTCCGAACATCTTACACAGATTTTCATCGGCGATACACTGAGAAACTAGAGAAACTCGGCGACGCTGCGGTGGGTTCTCGGAAGTACGATAAAGCCGCCAACTTCTTCTCGACAATTCTATCATTCAACCCAATAAACCGCACGGATATCCTCATCAAGCGGAGCAAAGCACGGACATTGATGAAGTCATGGGAGGACGCGTTGGATGATGCTAATGAGGTATGATTTATACGTCATATATTATTAGGAATATTCAACGATAGAGTGCTGTAGGTCATCAAACTCGACCCGTCATCTCACCAAGGCTATGAGCTGAGGCATGCAGCATTACACGGTGCAGGACAACACGCCGAGGCAGTCAAAGCATTCCGTACGATGCTTTCAAAAATAGACGAGTCTCCTGATGAACGTATTCGTGGTGAGCCATCTCCTCGAGATCTCAGGTGATCGTATACTGAGTGAGATCAATAACAGGACTACGTCGGCGGTATGTTGATGCCTCAGCGATGATCCGCCACATCCTCGCACAAACCATCCGCGACATGCCGCGGGTGTTGATCGACACCACCACTGGTCGTTTATGTGACAAGAAACAGCAAGCCGAGGCATTTGAGTCACTCCCGATTTTCAGCGAGCTGGTGTCATCCATGACGATGGAAGTGGACCGTGACCGCATTGAGAGAGAGGTGAAGGAATTCTACCAATACGTCATGCTCTCGCACAAGTGGGAGAACGGCGAACCTCTACTACAGGATGTCGAGCATACCACAGTCTACCAGCTGAAGTCGTCCCCGGTGAACATCAAACTACAGATGTTCTGTTCGCTTACCCAATCTCTTGGCTTCCGATGGGCGTGGAGCGACACATGCTGTATCGATAGGACCAATAGTTCGGTGCTACAAGAGTCGGTGGTCGCAATGTTCACGTGGTATCACGGCTCGTCCCTCACAGTCATATATCTTCGTGGGGTCTCGTCAGAGTCTCAGGTTCCCGGTCATTTGCAGCGGAGCATCTGGAATACCCGAGTATGGACGTACCAAGAGTATGTTGCTGCCGAGAAGGTTCAGTTCTACACGGAGGACTGGAAGCCATACCTCGGATTGACGTTATCCAACCACAAGGAGTCGCCTGAGATTGTTTCGGAGATGCAGCAAGCTTCGGGAATTTCTGCACAGGAATTTGCCGTTCTTCGTCCTGGTCTTGACAGAATACGGGAGAAGCTGTATGTTGCTTCTATGCGCGAGACAACGCTCGTGGAAGATGCTGCGTACTCGTTGCTTGGGATCTTCAATGTCTCCATTCCTGTTATTTATGGAGAGGGCAGTCGTGCAGTGGGTCGTCTCCTGGAGCACATTCTGACAGGTTCAGGAGATGTCTCTATTCTTGCTTGGATCGGGCGCGCAGGTAGCTACAACAGCTGCCTGCCTGCCGATCTTACTGTCTACAACGAAATTGTGCCGGCGCACGTCCCTCAATCCATTGACACGGACGAGATGGACCGGATGATAATGGAGATACGTTCATCATCACCCGATCTCTTCCTCGTCCGGACACTATACAACCGGTTGCATGACCTTCCCTCCCCTTCGCTTGCTGCTAGTTTACTGAGACTTGGTGGGATTGTCTTTTCGCTCACTAGCCCTGTTTCCGTCGTCGAAGCAAATTCCAACTCCACCCTCAATACCTATTGTTGGTCGACATCGATACTAGGTGACGTGGAGATTCGAACGACCGACAAATTGGAGATGCAAAGACTCGTTCTAATGTGTCCCTGGACTAGTCTCCTCCTCGACCAGGAGTTCTCGCGCGGTGGAGCTGAGCTGGATGATGTCACGCAGGCACTGCGGCTCCTCGTACGCCTGAGGCAACCATTCGGTGCATTGTTGTTTGCACCACTATCACGGAAGCAGTACAAGCGAGTTGCAACGGATAGCCTGATCATGGTGCAGATTCGCAAGGAGGCACCATTGGATGACTTGATAAATAACATCCGAACGATCGACATTAGTCATGGATTGACGACTCTGGGCCATTGATGTTATATCTCACCGAAACCCTTTTTTATGTTGTACTATATTTATTGTCTAGTTATTAATTTGCGTCGATTTGTTGTCAAGGATTCGTTTGCCTGTTCCCGAGTCCTTTGGCCATGTAGTCACCGTCCAAGGTGTACTGGTCTCCACAATTGACGTCTATTGCTGACTCTGCGCATACTCTTGACAGCTCTTTTTCTCTCGATTTGCATGTCTAAGCTGCTTGGACGGCGAACCATCTGCAGTGGAGCCATGGAAAGGATGATGGGTAAGGAAGCTAATACAATTCGCAATCCCTGCTCAGCGGCCGTGGTTCCCATTTTTAGTCTGTCGCCACCGGTGAGTATTCTCATTCCCACTCCTTTGTATGGTCACCATTGTCTTTACCTCGCCCTCTTGGCGTGTGTCCTGCAAGAGTATTGAGCACAGCAAAAACCTTCCGATTGATGTCTGACTGAGCTTGCACAGCTATTTTAAGGATGGCCACATTGACAATTTGTTGGTTTCCTCACCCTCAGGCTGGCAGTAGCATGACCACTTCGTCTTGACAGAGCAGCCCCAGAAATGACATGGAAAACCACGACTGTTTCTGACAACCGTGACCTGCATACTGTAGTCACCAACAAGTGTATCATAGCGTGAGTGGGCTAAATATCCTTAGTTTGAAACAAGGCGATGTTTGTAAACCTGTGGATGCCTGTACACTTAGACTTCAGGCACCAGGAAAACCGCTCTAGGTGAGTTAACTGTACATAATGACATGGCCCGAATCCAGCTAGCGTAATTATTTTACCCAGTCAGGATCAGGTTATCGAGACAATAGTCTTTGTCGTCGCCATACTATAGCCTCGCTCCATTGTCTACTGTCACAGCCTCAAGATAGTTCCTCACAATAGTCTGACCCTCTTTGTCGATGTAACGGAAGACCACCGTCAGAGACCGATCAATCCATCACCTCACACCAACCATCATTACAATAATTTATAGCCATGAGGAAATTATGGATTGTTTGTGAAGCACACCTGAATTTTATGCGTATATCATGTAATTGGTTTCGACTCGAACACGTATGGAACGTGATCCATTGGTGTAACAACCGTCGAGCACTGCTGATCTGTTCCTAGTCTATAATGAAATGATTTCTCGATCTCAAAACCAAAATCAGCATAAATGATGATCAGAAACATTGTCACATATTGGGCAGCAGGAATAGCTAGCCAAGATCTACTCGTTGGTACCTGGTCGGGCTAATGTAGCTGTGGAGGAGTACCGGCGAGGCTCAACATTTACAAGGACACTTTCTATGGCATTATTTGCCCACATTTCCCCTAAGTGTATGTAACATCTTATCACACTCACAGCTTCCGGGCTTCTTGCCTTCTACCACCAGTGATTGGACCAAATCCTTCACCCTAGCTTAAGCTTCCTGTGTTGTACACACAATAGTTATCTGTACATTTTATTGTTATTATTCCCAACAAGTCATAATGCAAATATTTAATGTGCCAAGCAGGAGATA
>JBBPKD010001124.1:0-11590 GCA_038089075.1 Singerocomus inundabilis
GCCACATCACCCGCCACGACTCACCCTCAGCGACCCTCGGTGAACTCCTTCTGGTCACCAAGAACCAACCATGCCCTCACCCAACAGTCTTCCCCCGAAGACTTGAGACCCTCGACACCCAGGTCAACAGACTTCAACCGAGAACTCACGCCACTCGACCCCCACGTGGAAAGAGTCATCACCACATTAAGCCACGCCCTATCAGCGCACGCTTCTATCCTTAGAGAACCCACACCACCATCCCCTGAACCCAGACAACGACATCTCACCTTTTCCCCTGTTAACACCTCTACAGCCCCAATGACTTCTAGGCCAACCAAACTTTGCCTGGGAACCCCAGAACCCTTCGACGGGGACTATCGCCTCACCCAAGCATGGATGACTTTGGTCATCTTCTACCTTGATGTAAACTCTGACATTTACAACAACAATGCCAAGAAAGTCGCATATGCCCTTTTTTATATGACTAAGAAAACTGCTAAAACATGGGTGGACGACTTCTGAGCCTGAGCAATAGATCTCGATGCAGGAACGATCAATATGGGAATGTTTTCCAACTTCCAGAAAGCCTTTAAAAAGGCTTTCTTCCACCACGACACAATAGCCAACGCCATCCATTGGCTGACCAACACCAGAATGAAGTACGACAACAAGAAGAAGGCATACGACCCAGATATCAACGAATATAACGCCACCTTCTCCACCAGAACCTCAGAAGCTGGTATCAAAGAAGACCACGTTCTGATTGGATATTACTCCGTGGGAATCCCGGTACCAATCATGAGAAGGATCCTCACCATGGAGGAAGTTCCCACTGAGATCGAGAAATGAAAACACCGAGTGGTAGCTTTCATTTCCCAAAATGAACGGGCTAACCAAATTGCCCAACAAGCTCACGGGGCGAGACCCCACTACTTCAGCCGAACTCCGGCTAAAGACCCCGATGCCATGGAAGTCGATGCAATCAAGATCAAGAAGCTTACACTAGCTGAACGTAAGCGTTGTCAAGAGCAAGGGCTCTGCTTCCGATGCCGCAAGTCTGGGCATACGAGTGTGCAATGCACTACCTTTCAAGAAACCCCACCTCCTTCATGACCGAAGAAGACTCGGACCACCAAGGTGGAGAAACTTTCCCTCTTGGAGGAAGTATCCGACAGTGAAGATGAAGACAAGGAGGTGGTGGAAGTGAGAAGGGTTAAGGGTTTTTAAAGAGGGGATCACCAATGACGCGAGTGTCTCCCCTACCAAACGTTGCTCATGTACTACCTAGACACAAGAATTCTATGAATCTCCCCATAAAATTCTGTACCGCAACAAAAAGTGTCTCCACCCACGCCCTCATTGATAGCGGGGCTGAAATCAATTGCATCGATTGGGACTTTGTTCACAAACACAAAATCCCGCTACTACCCCTTGATCCTCCTATTCGTATCGCCAACATAGACTCCTCCGCAAACAAGAAAAGAATAGCCAAATACCAAGTTGTTCAATTCCTCAAAATTGGCCCTTTCATTCACCAAGTAGAGTTTATCGTCATTCACTGCGGAACTAACAACATTATCCTTGGCATGCCCTGGTTAAGGAAACACAATCCCAAAATCGACTGGGTTGAAAAAGTCGCCACATTAAAATTCACCATCGACGACTCCAAACTCTTCGATCAACACTGACACCAGGTATCACAACACTCCACCGCCACCCTCATCAAACGACGACCCCCGCCACGACATGTCAACATGGTCAAAGAAGAATGTGACCACTTCTTTGACTATCTACAGTGCAGATCCCTCAAAGATGAACTCACCCATACCGTAGTCAAAGTAAAACGCTCCATACAACGCGTAACCAAGGTCGGGCAACGATTCGTCCAAGCCACCACTTCCACTCAACTTGCCATCAACGGCCTCGCCAAGAAAAACAAGACCGAATTACCCCCAGAATATTGGGAATTTGCTAAAGTATTTTCTCCCTCCGAAAACAACCAAATGCCCCCCAGCCGACCATACGACCATGAAATCAACTTCAAAGACACCTTTCAACCACGGATTGGTAAACTATACCCATTAAATGCTAATGAAAGGGAGGCCACCGAAGCCTTCCTCAAGGAAAACCTGGAATCTGGAAAAATACGGCTGTCGAAATCACCACAAGCCTCCCCCTTCTTCTTTGTTAAGAAAAAGGATGGAAAACTCCGACCTTGTCAGGATTACCGATACGTCAACGAACACACTATTTGTGATGCGTATCCATTACCACTTATCTCTGACCTAATAGACAAACTAAAGGATGCAAAGATCTTTATCAAGTTTGATGTGCAATGGGGCTATAACAACGTCCGCATCAAAGACGGTCATCAATGGAAAGCCGCCTTCATCATGCACAAAGGTCTCTTTGAACCTACGGTCATGTTTTTCGGCTTATCTAACTCCTCTGCCACCTTTCAACAGTTCATGAACGACTCTTTCCACGACCTTATCGTGGAAGGATGGTTAGTCATTTATATGGACGACTTACTAATATTCTCCCCCGACCAGAAAACCCATGATGAACGAACAAAACGGGTCCTACAATGCATGGAAGAACTCAACCTTCACCTGAAACTTGAAAAATGCGACTTTAACAAAACAGAAGTCAACTACCTCGGTATGGTAGTCAAACAAGGCTCTATTGCCATGGACCCAGTGAAGCTCGACGGCATCGCCCAGTGGCCCACGCCAACCTCCGTCAAGGAAACTAGATCATTCCTAGGCTTCGCCAACTTCTACCAGAAGTTCATTCCTGGGTATTCCAATATTGTACGACCATTGATTGAACTAACATGAAAGGACCACCACTGGCACTGGAACCCTGCATGCCAAAATGTGTTTATTCAACTCAAAACCCTCTTCCTCTCAAAACCCGTCCTTGCCTTCCCGGATCTCACGAAACCCTTCACCATAGCCACTGACGCCTCCCTGATAGCATCTGGAGGTGTTCTAATGCAACCAAATGATCACAGTCAACTTCAACCTTGCTCTTATATCTCACAATCCTTCTCCCCCACAGAGCAGAATTACAATATCTACGACAGGGAACTATTGGCCATCATCCGCACCCTCAAAACCTGGCACCATTACTTAATTGGAGGGGCAACTCCAGTACGCATACAAACCGATCACAAAAATCTAATGTACTTTAGGGAAGCCCAAAAACTAAATTGACGACAAGCCAGATGGCTCCTGGACCTCGCGGACTTTGACATACTACTCGAGCATGTTCCTGGTGCCCAACTCTGCGCCCCCGATGCTCTCTCTCACCGTCCGGACCATGGCCCCTCCCTGTTCGACAACCACAACGTCACCGTACTGCCACCTTCCCTTTTCGTCAACCTCGTAGACACCTCCCTCACCAACATGCTTATCTCCGCCACCACCGCCGACCCCACCACTCTCAGAATCCTACAACAACTGGATTCTTCCACTCCCGCCTTCCTCCGCTCTCGACTCTCCGCATTCAAAAATGCCCATGGACTCCTTTTATATAAAAACCGCATATATGTTCCCCCATCCCTTCGCACTTCTTGCATCGCCAACGTCCATGATCACCCATCCGCTGGTCATCCCGGCTACCTCAAAACTTGCGCCCTCCTCATCAACGACTACTGGTGGCCCAGCCTGGCCACTACTGTCCGTTCCTATGTATCTTTGTGCACTGTTTGCCAGGCTAACAAGGCAAACACTCACCCAACTAACCTGCCACCGATCCCCATTCCTTCCCATGCCACCTTACCGTTCTGGCAAGTTAGCTGTGACCTCATCACAGATCTCCCCACCTCCAATGGGTTCGACTCTCTCCTGGTCATAGTAGACCACGGGCTTACAAAGGGGGTAATTCTCTGCCCCACCAAGAAAACCACCACCACAGCAGACATTGCCGAATTATTCTTTGAAACTGTGTATAAACGGTTTGGACTTTATGACAAACTGATCTCCGACAGAGGACCACAATTCGCATCTACGTTCGCTAAAGCCCTCGGAAAACTTCTAAAATACGACCTCTCCTTGTCCACTGCCTATTATCCTCAAACTGATGGACAAACCGAACAGGTAAATCAGGAAATCGAAACTTTCCTACGTATTTACTGTGGAAGTCACCCATCTTCTTGGACAGAACTAATCCCACAGGCGGAATTTACGCACAACCACCGACCCCACACCACCACTAATAAATCCCCATTCTTCCTAATGATGGGTTATGAACCACGCCCACTACCCGAAGTAATTCCCGCGTCCTCTGACTCACCATCCGCAGATCTCCGCATCTTGTCTCTTATCAAAACTCGCCAAGAAGCCCTCGCTGCACATGACCTCGCACATGAATTAATAAGGAAACGATACAAAGGAAAATTTACTCCATTCAAGAAAAACAAGAAAGTATGGCTTGAAGCTACTAACTTGAAACGACAGGTGACCAACCCCAAATTCGCACAAAAACACGAAGGACCATTCACTATTACCGAAGTATTATCCCCCATCACTTACCGACTTAACCTCCCAAAGACCTGGAAGATCCATCCCGTTTTCCACACCTCACTCTTATCTCGGTACTCTGAAGACCATACCCTACACCCTGACACACTCTAACCTCCACCTGAATTAATAGAAGGCAACGAAGAATTTGAAATCGAGCGGATATTAAAACACTGCTTCACCAGAAAATGCCGCTCCTTCCTTATCCGATGGAAAGGATACCTGCCGGAAGATGACTCATGGGTTCTTGAAAAGGAACTATCTCATGCCCAAGACCTTCTCTTAGATTATAAAAACCGACATTGACTCCTTTCCTAATAGAAACCACCCACCATTTACCACTTCACTGAAATATGTCGCGCCCTTATGGCCATCTCCTACAACTCCAACCCTTCGTCCGTCTCCTCAGAATCTTCTATCACTTCGTCCAATGTCACCACCCCTGTTGTCACCCCAAACCACGAACTCCCTCATACAGGGACTCCTACCACTATGTCTCCTCTTTTTAACATTGCATCACCTGCTGTTCATACTTCGAACCTTTCTGTCGCTACGGAGAGCCATTCTGTTAATGCTCTTCTTAATAACAACATTCCATCTGCGCCTCTTATTGCTATAGACTTACCCCTGTCTGCATACAGGATGAGAGATGGGTACCCCAACCCCGATTATGCCCTCTGAGTCAGAGCCTTCACCTTGGACTCCTAGATGTCCATTCCTATCGAGGCACACCTCGACATGGACTCTCCGCTCCACTCCCTTTACCAAGTGTTCTTGGCCCTCCATCGCCTACATGGAGCGGCATTACACCCCCATGCCAATGCGGATGCGATGGTTGCATTCCTGCAATCAATCATGTGCACTGTCACCATCCAGCTCGAGACTTTCCTGATGGAACTGGCTTACCAACTGGAGTTCGGCGAATTCCTTGATCGCCTAGACACCTATCTTCGTCACCAGGCTGACATCCAACGCCTCACCAAAGATCCACCCTCCACATCATCCTCACCACTTTCCCTCGAGGAGTTAACAATTGCAGAAAGAGTAGACTCTTTCTGGTCTGGAGGACACGGTCGTGTACGTCTCCTACCCAGTCATCCATGATACACTGAAGTGTGTTTCCACTGCCAACGCCTCAGCCATATCCGAGTCAACTGTCCCTACTACCAATGCCCCACTTGTCTTCTGTGGCACCCAGGACATACTCAAGCGCAGTGTAATCTCCAACACCTGTGTACTCTCACCGTTGATATGACCACTCTGTGTTCACCACCTCCTTCCCTGTCTACCGACTCCTCGAACCCACCGTCCATCACTCACTCACCCGTCCATCGTACTCGAGGACATCGCGGCAGGCATCACCCTATCTCAGTCCCTCCCCCGCACGCGTGCGCCGTCCCTTCTCAGCCACTCCGCACTTATTCTCCCCAAGTTATCGAAGACTACGGGGATAACATCTATGACGACACCGCTTATGGGAACATGACTGGTTCCCTGGTAAACCAATCCCTCGAACTCTGACTCAGGGGCTATAGAATCGCGAAGTTGCTCATCCCTAGTAGGGGGGTAATGTTACATCTTTTCTCTTCATCATCTCGGTCCCTAACCCCACAGACTCTACACACTACTATGCTTGTTCACCTCACTCGCATAGTAGTGCACTTCCTACCTTTCTTCATTATCTTATATGCTGACCCTACACTTTCGTCTTTACACCATCGCCTGTACTTCTCCTTTCTGCTCTTCGTTTCCACATACAGCCTGGCGGAACCTTGGTCAGCATTATTCTTACTATTGGTTGATATACTTAGTTCTCATCATGACTCATCCTGACTCATCATGACTCGGTAGTACAGCATGGTCCATGCACGCTACCCACACGTATATAAACCTGTGTACATGATACCCATACCTTAGCTTTCATCTCCCTTGCTATATGCATTGTACTCCTACATCACTGGCAATACAAGTTGCCCCTTTTACTCTTTGTCACTTGCGCCTCAAGCCTTGTGTGTACTCCGTGTATCTTAGGCGACCACTTGGGTTACGCTACATGCTAGACCCCTACTTCGTATCCTCAGCGCTCACTAGAAGTCGTCTAACCCCAAGGGTCTACGCTTGTCCCTTCAGGTTCAAGTGTAACAACAAGTGTCCACTGCCATTTGATCCGGCCCACGATTATACATTGGTGTTAGACCTTTGTATTAGAAGGAAGACAGGTAATCGTTGCAAGAATACAGTTACATCATAGCAGTGCAATAGTCTGCTAGGAGATCTAGTATCGCAGTCCCCCCACTGGCAGTCCTCTCTTTATCTGAAGACCCCTCTTAGCTTCTTTTTTGGTGGTTTGATGAAAGCTCATTGTTCTATCAATCCAGTCACTCTTCACTCAAGACTAGCTACTCTTTTAACTGCAACTGGTTCAAGCCCTGTGATTAGATCATTCAAGGTTGCCTACAGATTATTGGTGATATGTTAAGGACACCTTATCGGTGCTCCCACCATGGGTTGCAAGGTTCCACAACACTAATCAGCCTACTTGGGAAGCCAATGATTGCAAAGCAGCTGCTCTTATTGCAGCTTATATCTCCCTCTCTATGCAATCTCTCCAACTCGACTCTCATCAAGTAATTGGAAATGACAAGATTTCCATTGCTTTCACCCTCTGGAATACTCTTCAGAATCTTTATATGCTGAAAGGAGTTGCTGGGAGTTTTATGATTTTTAGACAGGCACAATGTTTCCACTTCAATGAATCTCATTCCATGAATAATCAAGTCTCTGATTTTCTCTCCATCCTTTGCCAAACAGATAGAGTTGGTCTCAACCTATCTGACTCCTTAAAAGCCATAATGCTCCTATCTGCTCTTCTGCCTGCTTATAACTCAATGGCAACCACTTTGGTTCATACCATCAAAACATCTGATTTTACTTCTGATACTATCACTGCCAACATCCTTACAGAGGCAAATCTTCACTCTACAAGGAAGGCAGGTAATACTCAGGCTAAGTCCTTAGCTGAACACATTTCTGAACCAGCTCATGCTGAGATAAACCGGACTAATGCAATCAAGAAGGCTCCTAACTCAAATATCCAATGTGGACATTGTCAGAAGACTGGACACACATCTGATCAATGTTGGTTTAAGCACAAGACTTCTGGAGGTTCTCCTTCTAAGAAATCTGTGACTCCTTCATAGAAATCAAGGAAAACCAAAGCCTTTGAGCGGAGACAGAGACAGAAGGCTAATAAGAAAGGAAAGGGAAAAGCCCATTTTCTAGATGGTACCCTTGATGTGGATTATGCATCTATGGTTATTGATCAACCATCTTTAGATGAAATAGAGGAAGAAGAAACACATAAGGATACAATCCAATGTGATACTTCAATCAGAGATGATCAAAGCAATGTTACAACTCTTGGAACTATGGACCCCATTCCAGATGATTTCATTCATGATTACATGGATGATGGAATGGGAGAATTCAATACTATTGAAGATTACTGTAACTCTGAGTACATCCCATCTTATTCCACTAGTGGATACACCAGTACTGATTGGGATTCTATGAATTCCTTTTGGGACATCCAGATACCACAACGACCATCTTCTGCTGTGTACTGAAGATGAGATTCAACCTGTTGCTGAACCATCCAATCCTTCCTTACCTGGGTATTATGGTAATACTTGGAGAAATAAAGATGGGATGTGGAAACATGGGTTTGACTCTAGAGATTTTGTTGTATGGGATGGGGACCCAGGCCTCATCAATGATAGTGACTGGAACTTTAATCATGATCTCTATGATTATGAGTGTTATTCTTTGACCATGACCATAAGCACTTCTTACCAAGATGGCTGGTTGATTGATAGTGGGGCTACATATTATATCACACTGCATCTTGAGGATTTTATATCTCTCTCTAAAAGAGAGAAGATTTGTGAAGTTGCAAATGGAGCTTCCATGAAATTATATGGACCCGGTCATGTTGTACTGCAATCATCAGGACACCCACTCATTTTTCAGAATGTTTGGTATTCACCTGATTCTCCACACAGATTATTATCACTTGCAGCTTTAACCAATCTTGGTTTTTCTGCAACTATCAATTCAAGAGCTACCACTATTTGGAATCCTCGTGGTACTGTGGTGATTCAGGCATTTGCTTCATCATCACAGAATGGACTTCATTGGTTTCAGTCATCTCTGATTAAACCAATTGCAAATTCAACCATGATATTGCAAACAGAAGATTCATTACGCTTGTGTTGCGGACGCAAGGATGCTACACTGCCCAACTATCCTTCATGGTCCTGTTGGGTGACCTGGCATCGGGTTATGGGGCTAAACCTAAAAATGTCGGATATAGAGAGTGCTAGGACAGCAGTGAGGGGGAATGCGGATAATAAGAGAGGGTGGATGGCAGAGAGGGCCCACTTCAATGAGATCTCCAAGGGAACTATTGCATCCCTATGATAGGCATAGTACTCTTGCAACTAGCCTTTGTCTTCCTCCTAACACTGGCAACTACTTGACAGTGTAATTGTTGACGAGCCAGAGGGGCTCTTGGGTAATCACATGATTATCTGGAGGGAATCACCCTATAGGCCGCTATGGCCCCTAGCCACACAGGCTATCTGGAAATAACTTAGTAAACTGGTAAAGACTGGTTTGCATACTGCAAGATGGGGATAAGTTTTGACACAGGATACGAGCTTGCTGGCTGGCTGGACTGGAAGAGGTGGAGGTTGACTTTATCTCCAGCTAACCTCACTCCCAGGCACCATTGCTGGCAGGCAGGTGAATAGTCAGCAACTACTTGCGCTTGAATATCACTAGGCCACCTATTGCTAGGCAGGATAGGAGAGGTAACAAGTGGATTAGGCTAGGGGAACACCAGCCAACTCACAACCCCTTATATACATTACAAGATAGGGTCTAGGGTATATGGACATTAAGGTAGGCTATGCTAGGGTAGAGGGTAAAAGTCCATGAGGTTGCAGCTAGGCAAGCCTCAATGTAAACACAAGGTAAGGCATGAGGTTAAGAAGGTCAGAAGTGTACTTCATGCTAGAATATGAAATGGTGAATGATCACAAGATGTGATCAATCATAGGAGGAATTGTGGCAGAGATCCATCTAGAATCTTGCAGAGTCATGATGGTGATCATACCGATTGGAGGGTAAGGTGGTAATGAAGAAGGTGAGGATGCCTGTAGGTGATGATTGAGGGTTAGGGGTGATCGGTGTGATATCATAATGTGGTGAAGAGTGTGGAGATGTGAAGATGTGACAGGGTGAAGGTGTGATGATGTGAAGGGTCAGAGGAGTCATGTGATCAGGGAAAGATAATGTTGTAGGATTGAAGTACAATTCCAAGTTCATAACAGCTTGTGGCATTACAGATTTGGTCATACTTTTATTAATGTGCTTTGAAATGCACATAAAACATGTCTAGGTATTCCTGCCTTGAACATAGATAAGACCAATGTCTTTCATACTTGCAAAGGTTGCCTCCAAGGCAAAACTGCTCAATTACCATTCCCACAATCCTCTTTCAGAGCTTCTCGAGTTCTTGAACTCATTCACACAGATCTCCTGAAATTGCCAGTATATTCTTGCAATCACAAGAAGTACATCATTACCTTCTTGGATGACTACTCTTCCTATGCATATATCACCATGCTCTCATGCAAGAATGAAGCCTTTAAAGCTTTTCAACACTTCTTAGCAGAAGCAGAATGTCAAACTGGTTCATCCTTACTCTCTCTTCATTTAGATCGAGGGGAGGAATATCTTGGACATGATTTCAAATTGTTCCTCATAACTTGAGAAATAAAGCATCAACTGACTGTACCAAGAGAACCAGAACAAAATGGCAGAGCAGAGCGATTTAATCGCACACTGCTAGATAAAACCAATGCAATGCTACAACATGCTTGCATGCCCAAGGTTTTCTGGCAAGAAGCCATGGAGAGTGCAATATACATCTATAATCATCAACCAATGCAAAGACTCAAATGGAAAACTCCAATATCTAAGTGGGACCCTCATGTTGAAAAACCTGATGTCTTCCACTTCAAAGTATTTGGATGTTGAGCTTATGTTTTCATACATAAAAAAGACAGAAGAGATAAACTCTCTTCAAAGACTAAGGAGATGATCTTTATAGGATATCCTCCAAATACAAAGGGATACAGATTTTATGATCCTGATACCCGACATATTGTCATTGCAAGAAATGCCACATTCAATAAGTTCTCATTTCCAAAATGTTCCAAAACAGACAAACATGATCTTATTCAAATCCCAGAAGAAAGCGACAATGATTTGGAAGAACAAGACAATGAATATTCAAATCATGAAGAAGATGGGGATGCTCAAGAACCTTCCTCACAAGAAGACCTTAATATAGAGGTTATATTTCCAAGTCTGCCTTCCAATTAAGTTTCTAACTAGGTGCAGCAACCTGATTATACTCCTTCTCCACCACATACTCCACCTTCAGCTAGGCCTCCACCTATAGTTTCTAGAACACCTAGGAAACCTCCATTACCTCAGAGATCACCTCTGAGAGAAAGAGCTCCAGCAATACCTTCCTTGAATATACCATGTCGATCATAAAGGGAGAGAAGAGCTCAAATAATCCCTGATAATGCTTATGGAGAGTGGAGACTGATAGACATCGAAAGAAATCCTTTTCCAACCAATCAGGAAGGATTAGAAAACATCTATGCAAGTCAAGAAGATGCTCATAATTTGAGCATGCATTTTATGAAAGCTCTTATGTCAATGGCATCACTGGTATTTGATATATCAAGACAATACAAGGATATATTCCAATTGCCAAAAGAACATCAAAGAGAATGGCTTTCAGCATGCGAGGAAGAAATCAAATCCATAAAGGATAGAAAAGTTTGGAAACTTGCAGATTTGCCTCCAAATCATAAATCCATCAAGGGAAGATGGGTATTCGTCAAAAAAGATGATGGTCACAAAAAAGCAAGATTTGTTGCTAAGGAATTTACTCAAATCTATGGCATAGACTTTGAAGATACCTTCTCTCCGGTTGCAAGATT
>JBBPKD010001125.1:0-11587 GCA_038089075.1 Singerocomus inundabilis
TGGAGAGCGTCTTCGCCTTCTAGGGAGGGGAGGAGACCGGGATCGGGATCGGGATCGGGACCGAGAACCACCTCTAGACGGGGTTATGGAGGGAGAGCGGTGGCGTCTGCGAAGGGAAGGCGAGGGGCTGTATCGACGGCGTGGGCGCTGAGGAGGCAGGGAACGGGATCGAGAACGACGGGCTGGTGGCGAAGTATACCTCTGAGGTGTGCGTGATGGTCGCCTGCCGACAGGCGTACGAGAACGCCGGTTGGAAGGCGGTGGTGGTGAGCGAGAACTGCGTGCATCAAACGGTGATCCGGACGGTGAGCGACGACGTTGAGGTGGTGGGGAACGCGAGGAAAACCGACGACTCTGACGCTAATAGAAAGATGTAGTTAGTGGACGCAGACTTAAATATCAAGAGAGAAGGGACACACCCCACCACCACCACTACGCCCACCCCAGCCATTGTCTCGACTTCTCCCACCGCCTTCGAAGCCACCGCGACCACGGCCCCTACCTCTACCTCTACCCCTCCCACCACGGTCTCCACGTTCAGCTCTTTCGTTGTCTCGAATCTCGTCTAATCTAGCCCTGCGATCTCTTTCGCCAAATGCCCGTTGGTCGCTCTCTCTTGCTTTGCGCATTTCTTCCTTCTTTTCCTCTACAAATGTCTTTGGGACACCAGCAGGTGAGTCCTGCGCCTCAAGTAAAAGACTCCAAAGGGCCGTCATAAAGGCGGGAGTAGAAGACGTAAGAAAGCCAGTCAGGTTAATTTGCATCTTTTTGGGGTCCGGGGTCTGTGCCACGTCCAGAATTGAAATCAAAGATAATCAGTAAAAACAGCGCATATCACTTACAGTGTGATTCGGGTCCTCGAGTAACCCCATGGCGTACTCAGCGACGAGCTCGTCTTCAATGCCAACGAGCTCAGTGACTTTTTTAGCAACCCATGGCTTGATGACCTGTAGATTTACTTTTTTCATGTCCACCTGAGAAAACAGGGAAAGTGTTGAACACGTCAGTCTACAAGGACACAAATGACACACCTTTTTGTCGAATTCCGGAGGAAACTTCATCGTCTTGAGTAGCTTGAGTTCCTTGTCAGAGAAACGCCTGTCTTGGTCGGCGGAAGTGCCCTTGAAGAAGCCTAGAACGAGTTTAACCAATACTAGGGAATAATCGGACGAGTAATGTGGGTCTTTACCTGCATCCGCCATGGTGGTGAGGAAGAACAGAGAGGTTTGAGCGTGGGAATGCAAATTTATTAACACAACTCGGCTGTTACAGGACCTCTCGTTCGTCAAAACCAATATTGACTCTCAATACTCCTCGCTCGTGCAACACCTTCAAGCGCTCGCTAACGACCTTACCGAGTCCATAATCACCCTTGTTCGAGATCACCACCCGCACTTCGTCGAGATATGACCATATGCGCTTCTCAAACACCTTGGTGAGCCCTTCAAAATCAACTGTGGACATCGCACGCATATCTGCGGGGTACAATGCAAGTGATAGTACGCGCATCCGCGAATGGATTTGAGAAAGGAGAAATGTGAGAGCTCCAAGCGCTCGTTGCGGTGGGGGCGACGGCTCTTGTTCGAACGGGTCCACTGGCGGTGGAGATGGAATGACAAGTCCAAAGATGTGGAACTCTTCTAGATTCGTGTTTTCGGCGAGTTCCATTTCCCTCACCAGGGCATCTTCACGTCGTTCGTGGTTGGTCAGTATCTAACAGAGATCACCACCCGGTACTCACCCCCCATCTCCACAAAATCAGTTTCAAATCCAATATATACCTTCCTCAAGCTATCTCCCACTTCCCTCAGAAACCTCCCAATGACGTTGGCCTCCGACACACCCACCCCTCCCATTCTAACGCTTTGGATTCTGGGCACGGGCTTTCTCACTTGGCCTTGGTAATTGGAACCCTTCATGATCCACTCCAAGACGGGTTCCATGGGCACACTTCTCAACCCTACTTCTTTCAGATTTTCCGGAGGTGGCTTGATAGCTCTCTCCCCGTTTCCTACAGAATCGAGGGGCCATGTCCGCGTATTTCTCTTGACACAGTGCACCCCATCGAGAGTGAGCATCTCCAACTTTGTGAACTCTCCGAGGAAGCCATACATGTCTCTCGTCGTATGGAATGTGAATCCGCGCAATGTCAGATTCTTCGCGTGCCTGAATGTCTGGAGACAAGCTATACACGATCGAGAAGAGAGGTAGTTCCAGTCAACGTGTTCCATCTCAAGGCTTTCGATGTGGGAGAGATATGCTGCGAGATGTGGGAGGGCATCGTCGAGCCACTTTGGATCCCAGGAGCTACCGCGCGTCTCTCGAATGGACAGGTGTGCAACGTAACGCCCAGGGCCAGGGATAGTCCATGCTGGCAAGTTGTCGCCTGGCTCACGTGCATATGCACGTAATAATCGGACAAATACCATGGACTTGCTTCGGCCATTCAGCCGCACGCCAGACCATATCCCCCTTCTTGCAGTGTTGAGCCAGAGCTTGCATACGAGCGCACATGCAGAGAGGGTGTCGAGGTCTGCAGTATCGTAGGGTTCGTCTTGGCATGGTATCCGGGGCACGCGACGCGCAATGATGTCGATGATTTCAAGGTGAATTTCGGCCGGAAGTGAAGGAAGAGGCCGTGATTCATCCGTGGGGCCAGTAATAGCCGGTATTTCGAGTCGAGGGCAGAATGAGGGCCGATGGTAGCGGATGGTCAGGGGCTGGGTGAGTGCGATCGTCATGGTGGGGATGGGGTCGGTGTGTAGCGATATCAAGCGACAAAGGTAAGTTTTTAATCTCGTCAACTGTAAACCAAAGTGGAGCTCCAACTCTCGTGACAGGAAATAATCCAGTAGCTGGGCATCCGATTGGGCGAAACGTACCGCTTCTAGCTATCTAGGTGTGAGTACGATTCGCAGGGTAAGGACAGTGGGCATGAAACTGCTTCCTGCACGGGCAGGACAGGACAGTGGGGTGCACCAAACCACAGGAAATATGCATCCATCTTATGTCCCGTCCTGAACAGGCTTGTCACCGTACCGTTTCCCGCCGAGCCTGTGCGCCAGCCAGAACATGTGGTTACTTTGAAATGTTGGCTGTGGCTCCGAGGGCCTTTCCCGAGCGCCAATATCAACTTAGACTTGCGGAGTCCTATATCCCTCGCGAGGCCTGCTGAGCACGTACGCTACACACTCCTCAGTCTCAAGTAGTGTGCACTTGTCGACACGACCCTCCGATCTTCTAAAAAAACGATTCACCCGCATCACGTTTCGATCATTTTCCCGAGCTCTTCCGACTATGCTAACAAGGACCAACGTGACTACCACTCTCTCAGACTTGCGTCTTCGCCTCTCCACTGTGGATTTCTCCATGCGTCTTGTGTTCCATGAATTGCCGAACGTGCCCTAACGAGCTCCTCGTTGATAACGATTCCCAGGCCGGGGCCTAGCATGGTCCGGGACAGTGCAGTTGGTCGTCGAGTGTATAGCAATGTGATATCGAGGACGGAAGAGCACATCATCATTGACCACGATTACCATGCGGATAGGCGGTGGTGTGAACATTGAGATAGTCCGGAGGTGAGCAGGACCAACGAGGTGTGGATCGTCAGAGACACAACATTTGTCTGCAACAGTGCTCACCACTCGGTGCTTGGACGTATCCATCCTTGACTGCGAAAACTGTCGGGTCCTCGAGGTAGGTGTAGAGGTCTGCGTCTTCGCTGTTGTAGTGGATCTAATAACACATCGTTTGTTGTCTCAACATGTTCATAGCAGATTACCTTACCTGCCAACTCATCTCTTGAATAAAGACTGCGGACGAGATGCACGGATATCAGTGACGATATGGTGGGTTAGTGTGTCGGATCGCAAACAGGGGTACAGGTCTCACAGTTAAGCCGTGCCACCCCAACAGCGATGCATGCTGCAAGGGCGATGGGCCCTAATGGGCAGTGTGGTGCAAGGGCAACGTCGTACGTTTCCGCAAGTGCAGCAATCCGTACGAGTTCGGAGATGCCACCACAGTGGGAGACCTGAGGGCAACGGAGTACGATCGTAGAAAGAAACAGGTCAGGTAGGTGAGAACACATCCGTCACCATACGGTGCACACGCACGTCTGGTTGTGCGATGTCTAGTGCTCTTCCCTCGAAGAATGGCCTAAAGTCATGTCTTGAATACAGACGCTCTCCAGTAGCAATGGGGGTGGAAATGGAGCGTGCGAGATCAGCAAACTCGGATGGAAAAGTTGGGAGGAGAGGTTCTGTGTCCATCGCACCGCGGTATTATCAGCGTGCATTCCCAGATGCCAATGATCTGACTTGCCCTCTATAAACAAGACGCCTTCTTTTTCAAGTAGGGCTGCCAGTTGACGGGCCATCCCTTTATGAAGTCGTCCGTGGAAGTCGACACCAACATCCATACCCAGAGAACGGACCTCTCTCACACGTTCTACAGTTGACTGTAGGACATCGGGAGAATCGATCCATGCCACTCCTTCTACGCGTCACCCTCCTGGATTAGCTCAATGTGACCAGACATACCAAGAGAACTGACCAGTCGCATTCATCTTGACCGCAGTGAATCCTTGCTGTTTCCGCTCTTCGGCAGCCTTGCGTACAGCGCTGGGATGGTCACCACCGATCCAACCATATACTCGGAGTCGATCGCGGACTTTACCGCCCAACAGCTGCCAGACAGGAACGCCTAGCTTCTTGCCCTTGATATCCCATAGCGCAATGTCCAGCCCCGAGAGTGCCGACTGTCGTTTTCACCGGACCATACATCAGTGATGGGCTTCACGAGAAGAGAGATGCGCGCGCGCACCATCAAGACTGGCCCACCGCGGTAGAAGCGTGCTCTGTAGGCCGCCTGCCAGATGTCCTCGATGCCGTCTGCGTCCCAGTGCACGAAACGGGAAGCAAGGTCACTAAGGGCACCCTCAATCGCTTCGGTATGTCCTTCAAGGGTCGATTCGCCCCATCCTATGAACCCGTCTGCGGTTTCGACACGCACGAAAAGCCAGCGTGGAGGGACGCGAAAGAACTGTGTTGGGAAGCGTGGCAGGGTATATCATGGTGTGGCTTCGAACTGATAGAGGGGGGGGATGGACACGCACCTCAATTTTTGAAATCAGGCTCGTTGCGGGAGTGGTGAGCGACATGGTCCGCGTTGTGGGTTGTAGGTACACCTGCGACTGGATGTTAAATAAATACGTGGTTGATCAGGTGGTTCATCCGAGTGGCCCCGAGCGGCCCGGTGCTGGTTTCGGAGGTGCGGTTGTCTTCCAGAAAAGCCGACCATCTGATTGGGGCAGTAATTACCCGCTCTTCCCATTCCACCTTGTAGTTGGCGTCAGCCTCTAAGTAGTGAAGTTGAACTGTGGTTCTGCTTACTAGGCACGCCAGACGAAAAACGAAAACGGCATCCCATGTCTAAAGACCTTCCTCTCGAGGATCATTGGATTCCAACATCAGGTAACATTCGAAATAAGAGAACACTCGACATAAGTGACAAATAATATATCACTACATACGCTCTGTTAAACTAATGGCTCACGATGCATGCACCAAGGCCACGCAAATCTGTTCATTTACGCGTTACTTTGTAGCAGTGCTGGAAAACTGAAAGATCCGTGAGCAAACAAGTGCGCCGAGAAAGTGGTGACCACCGACCTTGGTAACGGACTTGGTGCCTTCAGAGATCGCATGTTTCGCGAGCTCGCCGGGAAGGATCAGACGTACGGCGGTCTGAATCTCGCGGGAGGAAATGGTCGACTTTTTCGAGTAGGCAGCGAGTTCTATAGAGGACCAAATAAGGCACGAGACGCGACGAGGACGAATATGCATACTAGAGGCCTCGGTGGCAATACGTTCGAAAATATCATTCACAAAGGAATTCAAGATGGCCATGGCCTTGTTTGAGATACCAGTATCGGGATGAACTTGCTTGAGAACTAGAGATTGTAAGGGGACAATACATCATCCGACTGACGAGGATCGCACCTTTGTAAATATAAGATGAATACGTCTCCTTGCGAACCTTTCGACGCTTCTTCTTCTCCTCCCCAGCAGCCGGTGGGGCGGCGGTCTTTGCAGTCTTCTTCGCGCCCTTGGCACCCTCCACGGTTTTGGCAGGCTGCTTGGCTGCGGTTCCAGAAACAGGGGCTTTTCCGCCGGTGGTAGAGGCGGGTTTGGGGGGCATGGCGACAACAGCACTTGAACTTGCTCTCGATGTTACTCCGCAGTGACGGTGGACGTCAAGGGGCGTCGTTGACATCTAAGTGCCCCTAATAACCCTGCACGTGACATTTGTGTTTGTTTGGCCAGGCCCGGTGCGCGTCCAGTTGGGGGAACGCGCGACTGGATCAATACCACAAGTCGACGAAGAAACGCAACGATAACAAAAATGCTGCCCACGTTGGCAGTAGCTAGTCATGACGAAGAATGCACCCGTGACGCCGGCTGATAAAAGTGACTGTATCGCTTTCAGACTCGTGCTTGGCAGCGCCATCACGGGGCGTTGTACCTTTCAATCACCTAGGGGTGAGTTCACTCCGGGTGGTTGGATCGCTCACCCGCCACAGCTTTATCTGCCTCTGGCCCTTTCCAAGAGATCGAGTCTCGAGAGCAAACGTCTCCTGATGTATTGTCAGTCGCTCGGCTGAATATGGCTCGTGTGCCTCATTTAATTCTATAGTCTGCCATGCACATCGCACCCTCATCATTCCCACCTCGGCAGCTCTGTCATCCGTCAATCAAATATTAATATTCTGAGACATGTGCTAGCCTTGACACTAAACAGAGTCCCAAGATATCATTGCATATCCTACAATATTGTAGACTCGGAACCATCCATGTCCATCTAAGCAGCTTTTCCCTCCATAGTGCCTTCCACGAGTTCTCCTACCCATGTTTCAAACACCTCTTGGACCATAACACCCTTTTCGTCAAAGAATACGCTATACTCTTTGGAGCCTTGGGAGCGGTTCTTGGCAAGGAGCGACTTGCCACCTGACGTAGACTGCACGTAGGTGATATTCAACGAATAGGAAGGAGCATTTGAAGGTGATGGTCGAAGAGAGGAAGCAGAGACAGGGAGGGTACGCGAGGAAATCGTGATACGCTCGGTTATTATCCGTTTTGAGAACGTCTTGCGCCTTCCCACAAACACAATGTCACCCTCGACGAAATATACGTAGAGAGCTTGAAGGGACGTCAAGATGACATAACTAGAAGCAGAGTACTCAGAGACAAGGACGATGCAGGATCCTTTCACAAAGTACATACGCTATGAAACCAGCCCAGACTGCGGGCTTGGATTGCTCAAATTCGACCTTCCAGCCATAGAGACCAGTGGCTGCGGCGACGAGCACACCTGCCCAACCAAGTGTAAGTCGTACGTCCGTATGAAGGTGTATCTGTTTGAACAAATTCGGACGCGACAGATACTGCACACGGTTGGGTACAACGGTTGCCAGGATGTCAAAAAGACACGTACTCGCTTCAGAGCATCGTCACATGCATTCTTCAGGTCGGTCGAGCTTGCGGTGTTGATTTTGATGGTGTCACGTTCTTCGGTCGGTACTGGGATGCTCAGAGGTCCAAGTGGCTTTTCAGGAGAGACGGAACTGCCGCGACGAGAGCCAATGACCTCCGCGGATGGCTCTGGTGGGAGCTCTTTAGCCGATTTTTTTTGCGGCATGAGGGGAAGAAGGACGAGGCGACAAAGGCTTCACAGGCGACGTGTTCGATACGTGGTGGGAAATTCTTTCTCTTTTTAGCAACTGGGCTGTAGAGGTGTCCAGATTAGTGTCAATCCAGGTCGATATGCTGCCAGGCTCCATAGCAGTCCTTGGCGGCGGTCTGACAGGCTTGTCCGCTGCCTTTCATCTTTCTCGACGTTTCCCGAGCACGCCTATCGTCCTTATAAACAAGGACACTCGATTCGGGGGTTGGGTGCGCTCAGAAAGAGTAAAGTTGACTTTAGCAGGCCACGAAGATGTGAAAGTCCTCCTCGAAGCTGGTCCTCGGACGCTGCGTCCCAATGCACCCAGTGTCCTCGAGTTGGTATGTCTCCTATGTCTCGCTTAGCAGTATCGTTGACTGCTACCGCGAAGACTAGATTCACCTCCTGAACCTGTCCCCGTCGCTTCTCACCGTACCCAAGTCTGCCGCCGCCGCCAAGAACCGCTTCCTGCATGTCCCTGACTCGCAGGGAATCCACCGCATCCCGTCTTCGCCGCTGGAGATCATCAGCTCGCTCTGGGGCCCGAACGCGTCTCTGGGTCGCATCTTCCTCGCCTCTATTCTTCGTGAGCCGTTGAGGCGAAGAAACAGACCTTTGGGCGTCGATGACGAATCGGTTGATGCATTCCTCACCAGACGATTTGGTGCCGAATTTGCACGAGTGTTTGGGAGCTCACTCGTCCACGGGATATATGCTGCAGATTCTCGAAAGCTGAGTTTGCGCTCTGCCTTTACTTCGATGTGGGATGCAGAAGAACGCGGACATGGGTCTGTCCTGCTCGGTTCCTTGCCTGCATTCAGTCGTCCACAGTCGAAGGAGGATACATCTACATTTTACGATTTGGGTGACTTGCAGCACAAGATGCGTGATGTCTCCGTCTACACGTTCCAGAACGGCATGAGCACCCTCGTGAACGCCCTCGTGAATTACCTCCGCATGCAGCCCAATGTACACATGTATAGTGGGGTAAGAGTTATGGGGCTTTACATCAATTCGAGGAACAGCCGATTCGAGGTGATTACATTTCTCGACGTTACGTCTCCCTCCTCATTCTCTCTTAGGTAACGACGTCGTCACAAGAAACCCTTTATCCAACACATGTTGTCTCTGCCCTTCCACTCCCCGAATTGCGAACGGTACTCTCTCCAACAATACCACTACCTCATCTTACGTCCAATACTTACTCTTCCGTGACGGTCGTTAACCTCGTGTTCAGTCTACTTCCGTCACCCTCACCTTCACTTCACCCGGACGGGTTCGGCTACCTCATACCCCGTCCGGTAGACGGCTATGCTGCAATCAAGGGTTCAGGGATTCTAGGCTGTGTCTTTGATTCATCCTCGACTGCAGCCCAGGACACTCCAGGCATCGTCAAGATGACTGTTATGCTTGGAGGTCCATACGTCTCTGGGTCGCTCTCTCCTCCACAAGTTGATATCTCGGCCCTCCTTTCTGAACTGATGCATCAACTCGGGCGACCCCTTCCGCCACCTCTGTTCGTGAAAGTTCACACCAATATAAGATGCATTCCCCTATACGCCGTTGGTCATTCACAACGGATGGAAGAGCTGAAGAGTACACTCGCATCCGAACCATGGAACGGCCGGATGGAAGTCGTGGGCGCGGGAGTGGGAGGCGTGAGTGTCGGTGACTGTGTGGAGACTGGAAGGAATGTCGGGCGCGCGTGGGGCTAGACCGGCTTGTGTGAGTAATAATGAGTCGGTATCGCAGAGCAAGTTCACATGTGTCACAAAGTTTAGTGAATCGAGAGCTGGGTTTACCCTGTAGTGCATTCACGTTTGGTGAAGCCGATGATAGGAGACAGTGAACGGAGACACGATGGGTCTCCTTATGAAACACAGGATTCGATGGCATAAATGCTCTTGGACTGCACGTTTGCCGCATTGTCTTCCCGTGCGAAGGAATCAAGGGACCCATCACTCCATCGCGAAGCTAAATCAACGTCATTGATACTGCTACTAGACTTGTCCAATTCGGGCGGCTTAGGCGGCTATAGGTCTGTCATTTTGTCATCCACTATCGACCTGGTCTAAACTGCGAATGCGTGTTTGTATCATCTCTGACGAGCGCAGGTGCTCCTTGATCCCCGGATGTGATAGCTTGTGAACAAGTTGGCATCCGCTGGCGTTTATTCGGATCCCATTCCGATCGTAAAGCGGTCTCTTGCAACGATCGCGGCGCTCGCACGACGATACATTACAACCACGGCGGATCGTCGTGGCATCCAGCGTCTCCACAAAACGTGTCTTGGCCCTTGCTGTATACGAGCAAGACTGGCACACGCTCTTGAAGTTGGCACTCGCACCTGCCACCCTTTTGTATATCTTGGTCCAAGTGTATTGTCCTTCTTTTATCCTCCGCACCTCTCTTCCCGTGCTCCCTCGATGACCATACCCGTCTATCGACACAACCAGGCCCACGACGACTGGGAAGTCGCGTCGGTGTACGGCAGTGATGAATGTGGCAGCCTGGGTGGGAGTGCTTACAACGAGTCCCTGCACTCCTCGGCTTGTCTTGATAACCCTGCCTTGCGCTCGGAAGGCTACCCGTACGACGACGCCCGTCCTCGTTTTGTCAATGGGTACCCAGTGCCACAACAACAGCATCAGAACTACCTTCCAGCACCACGTGCCCGTCCTCGATGGGACGCGCTCTATACCCCCCAGAAACCAAGCAGTTTCGTCATACCCCCTCCAGGGGTGATCTTTCCGCCCAAAGACCGGGTCCTCTCGCCACAGGATACACACTGGCCTTGTACGACCAACCTGGTGGCGTCGTCTGACATGCCCATGGAAGTAGGTCTGGTGGAGGCACCACCCCCACCCCCTCTACTTCTTTCGCCACCTTCACCCCCACGCGCACCGTCTCCATTGATAAGGCGGCCGTCGCCTGCGACGACGATCGTGCACGGTCAACCGCTACCCCATGCGTCCGTCGGAGTCTCCGGGGCTGGCACGGGGACAAATGTCAACACCCATGCATCTCCTATAGTACCACCCCCGCCGAGGTATCACGAAGTAGCCCATGCCATCGCTCCGCGCCTCGCGGATGCAGGGTGTCAGGCACATTCGAGCACGGCGATCAGCCCTCCTCGGAGGTCTGGGCATGACGCCTTGTCGTCGTATGCGCCCGGACCTGGACATGTTCCGAGGCCACGAGGACCGCGGTCAAGCGAGGAGTTTACGCTCGTAGAGGGACGGTATGGTGGCGGTGGGCCTGGTGTCCATGCGAGTCATGGGTCGGGAGACCGACCGGGTACACATCCCCCACCGGTACCGACCAAGCATGAACATGAGCATGAACACGAACGTGACAATGGACGGGCGAGGACGGGGAGACTACAGGTACGAGAGCGCCGACCAAGTATATGGCAGCGATTCGTACGGCGGTTCAGTCCATCGCATGTGTCGGTCGGACAAGGCTAGCAGTGAGTGCCTGTGCAGGTACTCGCTCTGGTATTTATGGTGTGAATGTGTATGGTACTTCGGATAATAATGTCATGTCATTTGTACTGTACCGTTAGCCGACGCATGTCATGCAGACGCAGCACATCGAGATCAACGTCGCCGACGGTGCTCCCAGCCATGTCTTCCTAGAAAGGCCTCTCAAACGGCTTGCTTGGTTACGACCGCCATAATATCCGCCATCCTGAAACACGTCGCTACCTACTCAGCCCAGATCGACACCCAGTACCGTGCACGACGACGCCGCATAATTTAATGCATCGTCGTGCATCTTTCGAGCCTCATGCCACCGTCTTCATTCCCGCCGCCACCTCCTGCGGGTACCCTTCCTCCACCTCCACCTCCACCTCCACCAC
>JBBPKD010001126.1:0-11583 GCA_038089075.1 Singerocomus inundabilis
CTTGTGTCTTCTCGGTAGCGTTTCCAATTTCACCTCGAAAGACGCACAAGACGTTCTTTCATGACGTGGCGCACTAGCTATTCTGGACAGGACTAGGACCTACATTTAACACGAGCAATTGCGACGACGACCCTTCCTGTCATCCTGAAGACTAACATGCGGCCTCCAATCCTGCATGTTTTTGCAGAGTAACAATCTTGGGTTTGCAGAAATGGACGCAGGATCGTTCCAGGGCCGACAAGCCCTCATACAGAATTAACGCAAGGACCGTCCTAGCATACACGCCACGCGTATTTCCATATTCCGTGCACCTCGGCATGCTGAACTCGAACACCTTTTACCGCGTCAAGGACGACGGATCCAGTGCGCATGAGGGCAACCGAGTAAGCCAGCTGTAGTGATGGTGCACTTACTGCTGACGCGGATGATGTATCCCCACTCATAGCCTGGCGAACGCGTGCTGACTGGCTTGCAGTTCAGAACATGCTGTCGCGCCGGGCTCATCTATTCTCGGGTTTGCGCCTCGATAGCGTTTCCAATCTTATCTCGAAAGACCTTCTTTCATGACGTGACGCACTAACGGTTCTGGACTGGACTCCTACACCTAACACGAGCAATTGCGATGACCACCCTTCTTGTCATCCTGAGGCCAACGTGCGGCTTCCAACACTGCATGTTTTTGTCAGAGTAACATTTTTAGATTCACTGAAATGAACGCAGGATCATTCGACACGGGATATTACTTGTAGGGCAGTCGGATTTCCGAAGAGCCCGGCCTTGAATACATCAGCGAGCTGACAGCTCACTTGCACACGTTGCACCCGCTTGTCCGTCAGAGGCACTCTGGCACAGGTGATCCGTCAGTCAGCATGTCCTTTCAAGACCGTCCCTTCCTGGGAAATTGTAGTGATGGCTGGGGAGTAAGGTTGATTCCGAAATCCTAGTTTTATCTGTGTGCTCATGTCCTAAGACCGAACCGTATGTTCACGATGAATTTATTGTCTTGTCATCCTTCGAAGGGGATCCCCACGCATTTCATCTGACTGTGACTGAGAGTCATCTAGAAACCGAGTCATGTTCGCGATGTCCAATACTAGACGGCAATAGCTTGAGCGCTAGCCCCCATGAAAACATGGATTTGTCAGACTTCATCTTGTTCTGGACAGCACTGTCATTTCTCATTTCTTCTGTACTCACCAAGACAGGATGTACTAGTCACACGAAATCGTTGTCTGGATGTAGCACCCTGGTCGTGGTCACTGAGGTTTACGATGTTTGAGCAAATTGAGCAGGTTCCGGCAATGCACACCTACTATACTTGCTAGCTAGTGTGCGCGACGTCATGTATTGCTGAGTGCCTTGACGACCGCGAAGCTCGTTCCCTCATTTCTGCTCGTTTTTGCCAACCCGGACAGAGATTTCCTCTATCGACAATGCAGAGGTTACCTCTGCGACTACAACACAGATGAGCACAAAGCGAAAGTGGAGCACCTCCGGAGGGAATTTACTTGGTCGGAAGAAAGAAACAATTCAAATCGTGATGAAGGCGTGCAGCAGAGGAAGATCAGTATGAGGGCATTCAAAGTTATCGAGTAGAAAATTTGTGATAAAGTGCTGTAGGGCGGATAAACGACCACATGGCAATGGATCCAGATCTTCGGGTTCGTCGGAAGAACACATAGGGCCTTTGCAGAGCAAGAGATGTCATGTTTGGTTAAGCATGTTATGACGAGTATAGGAAAGACGTGACAAACGGATGTATTGTCTCTGAGGTAGCTCGTCACGTAGTTGCTTTTTCTCGTCGCCAACAACTCCAAGTGTGATTCTGTCCACTTAGAGGTGATTGCCACAGTGACGACAATGGGAAGAAGGCTTTGGGGTCCGAAATAAGGAGAGTAGCATCGAGATGATGGTATACGTGTGACTGGATTCATATCGATAAGCATACACGTGTATACTAGGCGACAAGAGTGTACCACAAGCAACCTACTCCATCCCTCTCTCCTACGGCCCAATAACCTAGTCAAAGATGTCGGTGAGCAAAAATGGGCAGTTGAGGCGTGATGAGTGTGTTGACGAGATATTTCAGGGTGCAGTACCGACCTGGATGTCAGAGTCGAGTTCTCCTTCCAGCACCGTCCATAACCAGGAAGCAAAACCAATCGAAATCAATGTCAAAGAATTTGTGAATTCAGCTGCCTTTCTCGTTGACCGAATCCACATCGTGAGCGGTAGTGAAGAAGGAAAGCTCCGATGTTGGCGCGTGGAAGATGGCATGGAAGTGGGGTCGCCAATGGATGCAAGGAGTCCCATTTGCAACATTGCGGTGTCGCAGGACGGAAAGTGGATCGTGAGTGGGACGGACAGTGGCGAAGTGACGGTGTGGAATACAAAGAGTCACGCAAAGGCGAGCGCATTCAAAGCACACGATGACTGGGTGCGTGGGGTGGACGTCTCTCCGGATGGGACGAAGATTGCAACTGGATCAGATGACGAGACTGCCTGTGTCTGGTCGCTCGAAACTGGCCAGCTACTCCTCGGGCCTTGGAACCACGACGACTGGGTCGTTGCAGTCAAATTTTCTCCCAATGGACACTTCATCGCCACTGCCACATGCGACTCCGGCGGCCTTCGGACTTACGATGTTCAGGATGGTCGCCTCCTCGTTGACCTCCCAATCAAAGTCGGGAAGTGGGCAGACCGATCTCTTGCTTGGACCAGGGATAGCAAGCAACTCTTTGTCTTGTCTTCCGACGGCAAGATCTACTGTTTCGACACCACCACTAGGACAACATGTTCTCAATGGTCAATCCACAGCGACAATAAGCCCAAACACATCACCCTGGCGAACAATGGTACATTCATTGCAACTTCTGCAAACTCATCGGTCTCGCTCTGGGACACCAGGACACACGAGCAAATTGGATCTGTCATTCCGCATGCCTCTATAATCACCTCAATGACCCTCTCTGCAAAGTACGACCTTGCGGTGTCCACAGGCAATACAATTACCATTCGCAATCTCTGTGACATCCTTTCTTCGTCCTACTCTGACTGTGTGAGTGTACCCGTATCAAAGTAATATGGTTTTCTAATTACAGGATGCTTTGTGAACTGTGGCAGATTTCCCTTGAACGAGTCCTGCAACCACCAAAGGAGGATGTGGCTGAACCAGAAGAGACCATCGAGTCACTTCGTGCGCAGAAGGAGAGCTTGAGTGGGTCTATTAGCACACTGACTCACGTGTTATTAATATCCATCTTTATTAGCCAGCAAAATTATGCATCTTGAGAAGCAACTGTCGGACTCGCAGCGTACAGCAGACAGCCTTAATAAAATTATTAAATCTCTCAGTATGTCTATCACTACCTCGACGTGTGTTGTAGTGACTTTGTGTCCACTAGACAGCAAGGTTTCTCATCTCGAACAGCAACTCTGTACCAAGAATGCTGAAACGCATAACCTCAACGAGATCGTTTATGCGCACGAGCAGAAACATAAATGCGAAGTGTTGTGTGCCGAGGGCCGCATTGTTGATGCTGCGATCTCTCTTCTTGAGATCACTAGTATTGTCACCGAAAACATTGGGGCCAACAACATGATTGTGGACTGGTTTGTTGGTGTGTTTTACCATCACGTGCTGATGAAAAATACTAATTTCTGCCACCAGAATTCAAATGTAAATGCATATCGACGCTGGAATTAGTTGGAGATGAGGCCTTAAGCACCAAGAAACATGATGAAGCAGCTTTGGCCTACTATACTGCACTGTTACTCACTCCCCCAACTCCATACACCTTACTAGCAAAGTGGGCGACTACGGTCTTGATTCGCGGTTCTTTGAGTGATGTTTTGACTACTGCTGCCAAGGTAGGTTCTATAATATAATCCTAGGCTGTATAATGACACAATGCTCTCGAATCAGTTCAAGCTGCCAAGGTTTCCCGTCTACCGGGTGATCTGCGATATTCTTGAAGAGGACGGCCGGATTTCAGAAGCGATTGAATGTTTCCAACAGAACTCCCTCGAGACAGGAGCTACGTCTACAGAAGAAAGGGAATGGAATCTTCGTGAGGATTTTCTACTTAGTTCACCGCACTCGGCGCCACTGACGTCAAACATCAGACTTCAAAGTACGTTGTCTGAAGACACAAGAGCAACGTGGAGACCAGGCCATGAAATCTGCTTCGTACAAGGATGCTATTGCCCATTATACTACGGCATTGTCCCTCGAACCTCTATCGGTTGACATTTTGACAAAACGAAGCAAAGCGCAAGCTGAGATCAAATCGTGGCAGTATTCGCTTGAGGACGCAGATGCAGTATGTGTTTATTGACTTACACGAGAATAAATAGTCAACACAGTCTCAGGCAATCAAACTTGACTCTTCATCTCCATTTGGTTATGAAAGGAGGCATGCAGCATTACTTGGCGCTCTCCGTTACGATGAAGCAATCACTGCGTATAATGATATGCTTCAGAAGCTTGAACAATCTCCTGATCCTGTGACTCGCGGTAAATACTTTCTGTGTAACATCAAGCTATTGTCTGATGTTTGGATTTGTTGCAGAACTGCGTAAGGGCTATGTGAGCCCATCGAGGACAATAGCAGCAATTCGCACCTCAGTGAAACGAGCTCAGCGGGATGCTCCTCCCATCCTCATCAACACAGAGACTGGTCGTCTTCGTGACGAGCGAGAGCGTTTGGAGGAATTCGAAGCCGATACAACATTTAAGGGGCTCGTTGCGTCCACGACAACAAATTTGGACCAGTCTCAGATCAGGAAGACCGTTAGAGAATATTTCCGATATGGCACGTTCTCGCATACATGGGAAGGAGCTGAACCGCTCTTTCATGATGTCCTTCATGAGTCAGTACACAATCTGGAAACATCGCCTACGGCCTTCAAGTTGGTTATGTTCTGTGCGACGATTCGGGATACCGGGTTGCGTTGGGCATGGTCTGACACGTGCTGTATCAACAAGGGAGATGGTGCAGTGCTTCAAGAATCATTGACGTCCATGTTCAAGTGGTATCATGAAGCTGCGCTCACGATTGTCCACCTAAAGGGAGTACTCTCTGACTCGGAGCTGAGCGCATTGGAGAAGAGTATCTGGAACACGCGCGCATGGACGCTACAGGAATTCTTTGCGTCAAAGGTTATCCGGTTCTACACGGAGGATTGGAAACTATATCTCCCCCATGATGAGGCGTACAACCACAAGGACTCGCCTGCAATCATGGCAGAGATGGCAGCCGCGAACGGGGTTGATGCGCAGATCTTGCTCTCTCTTCGACCCGGGTCAGAGAATGTACGTCAGAAACTGTGTCTTGCTGCTGCACGGATTGCTACGAAACAAGAGGATATTGCCTACTCGCTGTTCGGAATATTTGATGTCTCTATCCCAGTCACATATGGGGAGGGACAACAACGTGCTTTGGGTCGACTGTTGCAGGAGGTGTTGACTCGATCAGGTGATGTGACGATTCTTGCCTGGACAGGACAGAGATCCGAATTCAATAGCTGCCTTCCTGCGGAGATCAGTGTGTATCGTGAACCAGAGTCACTGTATATTCCTCCAGCAATCGAAGATGACAAGATAGAAAGATTGGCCGAAGAACTACGGACATCCCCTCATGCTGATTCGGTGGTGATGCTATATGATCGAATCGTTCTTCTCCCATCTCCACGCCTTGCTAGTCGACGCTTGAGCTTATCTTGCATCAGGTTTCCACTAAAAGGACTACTCCTCTCGAGCAAAGGCTCTCTACATGTTTATCGTGCCTCGACAGCTGCACTCGGGGACGTCGAGATCAAGACGACAGAGGAATTATCCAGTGTAGAGAATCTGGTATTGGTACATCCATGGCTTCATTGCCTTCTTGATCCTATGCTTCATTCTGAGGATCCTATTGGAGATGAAGAAGCTGAAGCACTTATACCCCCCGATGAGGAGGTTAAGGATGGCAATCTCAATGTGCTCTCTTCATTTTCATCATCCACCACGTCTGCCTCATCCGACAAGATTACGAGGGCACTGCGACTTTTCGTGCGACTCAGACAACCTTTCGGTGCACTATTGCTTGTTCGTCTATCTCACAATGAATATCGACGGGTCGCAATGGACCATCCCATTGTCGTGCAGCTTCTGAAGAACGTGCCGCCGCGCTATCTCGTATCGATGATACGGATACTTGATATCCTGTAGTTCGTCGTGCTGTTTCGTCCTTTTATTTCTTGCCGTTGCCATCTCATACATGTCTACCGTATATTCCCTCGCATTTTTGTAGATGTCTGATGTGTTTCCTCTGATCATAATCATCAAGAATGCCATCTCAATACCTTTTTTCTTTCAAAACCACCATCTTTTGGGGCATTCATTGTGTGCTACGGCACGGCTACACCAGCTGATGTCGTGGGACTAGCACGAATTGAACAGTCGTGCGTCTCGACTAGACTCGGCATGCGAGTAGTGTCCCTTATTCCTCCCCATCCTACTCATCAGATGTAGTAAAGGGCGAGATAGTGAACGTCGGGCGACTTGGCGAGCAAGCAACAGCAGCGCTCGTCGGGATTGCCAAATGTGGAGGTGGCGTGTCGGGACTCGGGATGGTGACCCAGGAAGTGCGATGATGGCGGGGCACAGAACGGCGTCGGGAGAAGCAGCGCAGCCTGCGCCGGATGACCATCGATGGTTTATCGCTGTTATCGTCGGGCTCACCCATCACCTACACATCATTGCACGTTTATCACAACAGCGAACTACACACACCAGTGCCCTTCCCCTTCGACCGTTCTGTGCTTCCTGTGCGACACGCCCCATGGCGTCCACGACTCCTCATAGTTTTATCTGACGACAACCTCTTTGCCGCACTCCGCCATTTGTCGCCTCCGTCATTTCTTACTGCGATAGATGTCATTCTGTCCATTCTAGCATAGTGGGCCACTTCTGGCTTACTGAGCACAGCTCAGTGGATGGGTTCGACAGTGACTCGAGAATTATTCTCTCAAGGTCGACAAGGACCCTCTTATATAGAATTAACGCAAGAACCGTCCCAGCCTAGATGCCACGCGTATTCTATATTCCGTGCACCTCGACATGCTGAACTCGAACAACTTTCACCTCGTCGACGACGGATCCAGTGCGCATGAGGACAGCCAAGTGACCCAGCTGTAATGTGTTGCACTTGCTGCTGACACAGACGATGTCTCCATTAGGTTGTTACAACCAACCAGAGTCATCGTCTATACGCATACGGTATACTCTCATGTATATGTGTATTTTGCGTGCGGAGCCACTGAAAATAAAATCACTAAGAAAAAAAAATCAAGCGCAGGTAGATAATGGCACGATCACGACACTCACGATTGTCACGGGCGGTATAACCATGCAGTACGTATGGCAAAAAAAAGCCCAAAAGAGCAGGCATTCAAACAGGGAAATGACATTCATGTTCGCACCCGTGTCTGGGTGTTTCCGTGCACCGGCGATGCCTCTGGCCTATTGCGAAATCTGTCCAAAGGGGGGAGTGGGGAAGGAGGAGTAGTGCACACGAGTGACAGGAAGAAAGGGGAATACGTACATGGCAAGCATTAATGTAGGTGGACTGAGACCAGCAGCCTGAGCATGCTCGACACGATGAACACCAGGCTATAAGGTGAAACGAACGAACCGAACATATCATAGCAACGTCGTATCGATTTCCCAGATATTTTTACGATACCTATTAGACAATGATAGCTTGCGCGCCAACCCCACTAAAATGTGGTCTAGGTGACATCCTGTGGCGCTTAGATAGCATGTCAGCCATATGGAATCGCTATTCTGGACATGAGTCGACCTCATTGCAGAATTGTGATTCCTGTGCGTGGGACTCGTATCAACACCTTGGCTGTTGATCACCAAGGTTTAAGGAGAGGGTACTAGTCATGGGCACTGTGTAGCCATTGTACTCGCTGGCGAATATGTCCAACAGATCATATCACAAATTTCTCCGACTGACACGAAACTCGTCTCTTCAGTGCTGCTTGTTTCTGCCCACCTCGCCTCTATCGACAATGCAGAGGTCTCCACTGCGACTGCAATACGGATGGGCGTTGAGAACAACAGTAGCCAGGTGCAGAGCAACTTGAGAGACAGTCTACTTAATCAGAAGAAAAGTGATTTAAATTGCGAGGGTGACATGAACCGGGCTACGCAACTCATGTAGAGGGTCAAGTAAATTCGAGAGGAAGCTGTGGCTTTTGGTTTGGGGTGGGCATAAGGACAGCATGGTAGCGAATCCAATCGTTCGAGCTCGTTGGGAGAGTTCGTCGTGCTGAGCACGCTTTGTGATACAACAATTTTCTGCAGCGCACCTTATGACGAGCACAAGAGGACACAAATGAAGCCAGAAAGGACCGGAGAACTCCTTGCCACCATAGTAAGACGGCTCGTGTAGTCCTACTGAAATCTTCAAGGGTGATTTTGCCGATCCACAACTCAGACGTAATTATCATATCACGATGACAACCACCATCTGCAAAACGCATTTGTGATGTTACATTTCTGAATACTTTTGGGAGAGTGGTGAGACCTACGCGAGGGTTAGTAGAGGCTCTGATTGGGCGAGAGCACCGTTTTTCCTGAAATTTCCATTTAGAATCGCACTCGACGCTGTTTGAAACTCGGCTATGCTCGTGAATGAGGCAGACCGAGATGATTATAGCCTAGTGCGTGACCTAATTCATATCGTAAAAAGACACGAGGTACATGGCAAGCGCCAACGGCGCCTTACAAGTAAGTGCGGGCATTCCTCTTTCCAACAGTCCAATACCTGGTCGACCATGTCTTCGAGCAAAAGTCAACAGTCAGGGAATGGTGAGTGTCTTAGCAAGACATTTGAGAGTGCGGTGCTAACCTGGACGTCAGAGTCGAGTGAAAACAGTCCTTTCGGCACGGTCCACAAAGGGGAAGCAAAACTGTTTACTAGTAAAATCGACGGTCAAAAGAGCCTGCATCATTCAGTTGCCTTCCTCGCTGATGGGGAGCACCTAGTAACTGGTGGTGAAGAAAACCTGCTCCGATGGTGGCGTGTCGAAGATGGCACGGAGGTGGAGACGCCGGTTGACGCGGGAAGTGCTGTTTACAGCATCGTAGTGTCGTTGGATGGGAAGTGGATCGTGGGCGGGACACACAATGGCGAGGTAATGGTGTGGAATACGAAGAGTCACACAAAGGCGAGCGCTTTCAAAGGACACGGCGATTTGGTACGTGCGGTGGACATCTCTTCAGATGGTACAAGCATTGCGACCGGGTCGGGTGATTTTACTGCCTGCGTCTGGTCGCTCTCGACTGGCCAGCGATTATTCGACCCGTTGAAACACAAGGGCGACGTCGTTGCAGTTAAATTCTCTCCCGACGGACGCCTCATCGCCACTGCCACGTGCTATGGCGGCCTTCGGATCTACGACAGTCAGAAGGGCCGCCTCCTCGCCAGCATCCCAATCAAAGTCGAGACATGGGCAACTCAATCTCTCGCTTGGACGAGCGATGGCAAGCAACTGTTTGTCTTGTCTTCTGACGGCAAGATCCACTGTCTCGAGCTGCCCACCTGGACAAAACGTTCTCAATGGTCCATCCACAGCGACAAGGAGCCCAGATGCATTGCCCTGACGAGAGATGGCTCAATCATCGCAGCTTCTGCAGACTCGTCAGTCTCGCTCTGGGACACCACGACGCACCAGCAAATTGGACCTGTCATCCCGCATAGGTCTCCCATCTCCTCGATTGCCCTCTCAGCAAACTATGACCTTGTGATGTGCGGGGGCGTCACAACTACCCTCTGCCGTCTTCGTGATACTCTTCCTTTACCCTATATCGAACATGTAAGTCAATAACGCTGCGCGAGATGGTTTCCTAATCGCCAACCGTTATTGCAGATTTTTCCTGAGCGAGCCGTAGAACGCATGAAAGCGGTAGCTGGTTTTAGAGATATATTCGGGTTGCTTCGTGCGCGGGAGGAGAACTCGAGTGCGTTTTAGTATGGTGACTTACAAGTCATTTACGACCATGTTTTTTAGACAACAGAATTGCGCACCTCGAAGACACTAATCAACAGCTCGGTAACCAGCTCTCCACCCACCGTGCGGAAACAGATCGCCTCACTCAGATTGTTCATGCGCACGAGCAGAAACATAAATGCGAAACGTTGTATGCTGAGGGTCGCATAATCGATGCCGCAGTCACACTCCTTGAGATCACTGACAGCATCACCGAAAATGTCAGAGCCAGCAACCTGATCATGGACTGGCTCGCTAGTGAGCCTTATCATTGTGTATCAGGAATATACATTTAATTCCTCCTGTCAGAATTCAAGTGCCAATGCATATCAATGCTAGAAATGATTGGAGATGAGGCGTTGAGTGCAGAAATACACGAGAAGGCGGCTACAGCATACTCCACTGCGCTGTTGCTTACTCCATCAACACCAAACATCTTGCTAACCAAGTGGGCGAGAACGATTTTGGTTTGTAGACCACCAAATGAGGTATTGAGTTCGGCTGCCAAGGTAGGCCCAGTAGCCCAGTATCAAACTGGACGTTGACACCATGTTTTTGGATCAGTTTAAGCTGCCAAATTTTCTCATCTGCCGGATGGTATGTGATGCTCTCGAAGAGAGCGGTCGGGTTTCGGAAGCAATCGAGTGTTTCCAACGGAACATCCCCGAGACGGAAGCTACGCCTACGGATCAAAACGAGTGGATTGCCGGTGAGGAATCTACATGGTTCATCGCCTTCAGCACGAGCTGACGTTGAACACCAGACTTCAAGGCGCGTTGTCTCAAGACACAAGAGCAACGTGGGGACCAGGCTGTGGACTCTGCCTCGTACAAGGATGCGATTGCGCATTACACTATGGCATTGTCCATTGAGCCTTTGTCGATTGGCCTTTTGACGAAGCGGAGCAAGGCACGAGCTGACATTAAATCATGGCAGGACTCGCTCGAGGATGCAGATGCAGTGCGTACATCCTAATTTACACCAGAATAAATAGTCAATACAACATTAGGTGATCAAACTCGACCCGTCATCTCCACGTGGCTACGAAAGAAGGCATGCAGCACTGTTCGGCGCTCGGCGCTATGATGAAGCTATCGATGCGTACAATGATATGCTCCTGAAGCTTGAACAATCTCCTGATCCTATTACTCGCGGTAACTATATTCTTTCTTTGAGTACCACCAAGCTATTATCTAATGTTTCGACCTCTTGCAGGGTTGCGTAAGAACTATGTGAGCCCATCCAAGACGATAGGAGTGATTCGTCACTCCGTCAAATGGACTCAACATGACACTCCGCTCATGCTTATTCACACCGTGACCGGTCGTCTTTATGACGAACGAGGGCGTTTGAAGGAATTCGAGGCCGATCCGATCTTCAAGGAGCTCGTTGCATCCATGACGACAGGTCTGGACCAATCTCGGATTAAGAAGACCGTTCAGGAATACTTCCGATATGGCACATTTTCGCATACCTGGGAAGGAACCGAACCACTCTTCCAGGATCTCCTTGATAAATCAGTACGCAATCTGGAAACAT
>JBBPKD010001127.1:0-11582 GCA_038089075.1 Singerocomus inundabilis
ATGGTGCGTGGTGGCTTGTTTCCGAGAGCAAGAACACGACCCAGGAGGGACCGGTGGAGCCTTGTGTACGCCTTGACCTCTGACCGTCACGGCATTCAAAACCCGGCTGCATTCGTGTCGGCGTGGCGCTGCTTGCCAGTCTCACAAAGTCTGTGTCGCCGCCCTCTGTCAGCTGTCGCGGGCCTTATGTCATGCTTACTTGCTCACATTGCTAGTACCCCTTGTGATTTCGTGGCGCTGCACATCTAACATTCCCGCCACCCGCAGTATTTATACGGTCCTCTCTCTCGGTGTTGCTGTGCGCTCATGGGAGAATTTTCGAGTACGACCATTTCTGCTCTCCAGAGTCTCTTCGCCAAGAGGGCGGTGGTCCAAGGCCAGGTGAGACACATCCGACACGACACCGCAGAGGCTCACTCTTTTACTCCTCCAAGGGTGGCCTCCTCACAGGCCAAGACCCGGCCTCGTACAACTCCTCAGACCCCTTGAGACTATGGATCATCCAGCTCGGTGCGTCAACGCTTGTCCCTCCACTCTCCTCGTTCGTTGGCACTCACACAAGGACAGGTATCATCATTATGATGGCACAACTACTTGGTCTGATTCTTGGAAAGATCAAACAACCTCGTGTCATTGCCGAGATTATCGGAGGCATTCTACTAGGTAAACTGATTCGCGGAGTCCCTTTGTTCGGGTGTTCTGATCCTCCCTTCAAGGTCCCACTGCGTTTGGACGGATTCCTGGTTTCACGAACCACATTTTCCCATCGCAGTCTATTCCATATTTGTCTCTCACCGCAAATATCGGCCTCTGTCTCTTCCTTTTCATCATAGGTCTCGAAATCGACCCCAGTGTCCTCCGACGAAATGCCCGTTTGTCGATTGTGGTATCCCTCGCGGGTGTGCTGTTTCCGTTTGGCATCGGTTGCGGTATATCTGTGGCATTATACCACCATTTCATCCCGTCGTCCGCAGACTTTAATTATTTCATGCTCTTCATTGGCGTGTCGTTCTCGATTACCGCTTTCCCCGTGCTCTGTCGTATTCTCACCGCACTCAAACTGCTTGACACGACCGTAGGCCTCATCGTGCTGTCCGCGGGTGTTGCAAATGATGTCATTGGCTGGAGCCTGCTTGCATTGGCAGTGGCATTTGTGAATGCGACTTCAGGTCTCACTGCGCTGTGGGTCTTCCTCACCTGCGTCGCATATACCTTGTTCCTACTCTTCCCGGTCAAATGGGCGCTGCGTTGGCTGGCCAGGAAAACAGGAAGCACAGTTCACGGTCCTACTATGTTTTACATGTCGGTCGTCATGCTCGTTCTTTGGGCTTCTGCTTTCTTCACGGATATCATCGGCGTCAACGCAATCTTTGGTGGGTCTTGGCTTCAACAGCTTTGATTTGCTGGGCATTCATTTCGCCTCACAGGTGCATTTGTCGCCGGCACTATCGTCCCTCGCGAGGGCGGTATTTCTATTGTCTTTGTGGAGAAACTCGAAGACATGATCGAGATTATTTTCCTTCCCATCGTGAGTGAAAGAAACAAGACACCATCCCCCCTTTTCAATGACCTGTGTAGTACTTTACGATTTCTGGACTCAACACGAACTTGGGGTTAATCAACACTGGCACGTGTCAATTTTATAAACTATGAGCTCATATTGACACACTTGGTCAGGTACTGCATGGGGATTTGTCTTTGCCATCGCGACTCTCGATTTCACTGGTAAATTCACTGGATGCACACTTGCATCAAAGGCACTCGGCTTCAGCTGGCGTGAAGCCAGCGCCGCCGGTTCTCTCATGAGTTGTAAAGGGTATGTCTTACCCGAGTGGTTACCTATCATATCTTACCCCCTTCTAGTTTGGTGGAGCTAATCGTCCTCAATGTCGGCTTGTCTGCGGGTATCCTCACCCGACAGGTTTTCTCCATGTTTGTCTTTGAAGCGGTGCTTCTCACGTTCATGACGACACCTCTTGTCAACCTCCTTTATCCACCCAAGTATCGTACTCCCGCACTTGGCACCGGTATCGCCTGTCCAGTACTCAGCGACGACAGAGAGAGAGAAAAATCCATCAGCAATGACTCTGAGGTCATCGAGGACGTGGCTTGGCGAAACCGATTTGCCGTGGTGCTCGATGAGTTCAGTCACATGCCTGGGATCATAGCGCTGACGAAGCTGGTGCTACCTCCCACATTTGAGGATTCATCATCTCGTGTTAGGAGATCAAAACTGGCCACCGTGAATGCGCTTCGTCTCATCGAGTTGTCGGAGCGTACATCGTCGACGATGAAGTCTGCGATGACGGAGACGCTGATCCGAACCGATCCTCTGGTTGGTGTCTTCAAGATGTTTGGAGAAGAGAGTGACATGCCCGTGTCCGCTTCGCTGTCTGTTGTAGCACACAACGAGTGGGCCCATTCCGTAGCCGAACACACTCAGAGACATGGCTCGCAGTTGCTCCTCATTCCCTGGATCCCTCCGTCGTTGCCTTCAGCAGCGGGTCCACCTGAACCTGGGTCGCCTTATGAAGTGAAGCCAGAGTCGAACCCATTCGATATGTTCTTTGGGCTCTCGTCCAAGGACAAATCTGCCTCGATGATGCACTCCCATTTTGTCCGTGATGTTTTCAGGCTTAGCAGGACGGACGTGGCGCTCTTTGTCGATTCGGGGGACAATGCAGGCACAAACGGTAAACAGCACGTTCTCCTGCCGTTCTTTGGTGGCCCAGATGATCGACTAGCACTCGAGTTTGTGGTGCAGTTGTGCACTAACCAAAAGATCAGCGCGACGGTCATTCGCGTTAGCAAAGGGTCCGGGCAGCCTGAGATTGCAAGGCCCGCGTCGGTTGTCGTTGACGAAAAAGCAGAACCTCTGTCTCCTTCCATGCTGGTTTGTGTCCCGACTTTGCTCGGATACGAGATACTGACGTACACCTGACGTACCGCGTTCCCCAACTAATTTCAGCAGTTTACCAACACAATCTATGTCCAGCCGAGCACAGCGTATCTCTTGCAGTCTGAAATGGCGGATGACCAGGCATGGTCCCGTTACGCATCGCCAACCTCTGACTCGGATTCGCAGACATGGCTGCGATCAGCGCTCTCCCGGATGGAATTTGCCGAGCTGTCCCATGCTCTTCCGTTGCATGCGCTCGTACAACGCGCTCAACAACTGCGCGAGATGCACCGGCGGCTGCTGGTCGTAGCCGGACGCTCGAAGCGTATCGTACAAGAAGGTATCAAAGGGGAGATGGACGTGCTCGTGGAGGAGCGCAGGTACGCGGATCACGAGATGGTGCGGAATACGATAGGGGATGTGGGGTCGGCGTTTGTCATGACTGCAGGGACACAGAGTGGGGTGATCGTGCTGCAGGCGGTAGGAGAGAGTACGGCGGAGGCGTAGGTGGAATTCTGTACTTGTACGGTGTAAGGTGATATTATTATTGCCACTCGTTTCGTTCAGGCTGACACGGACCGCCGGCCCGTCGTCGCTCCGGTTTTGTTGCGGTCGGATGGGACGAAGTGTCTTTTTCTCTCTTGTCATGAGACAACGTTGGTGAGTCCCACTGCACAAGTTTCAATTCTAACGACGACGACCTGAATTTTAGGTCTACCTATAGCGTACGAACGGCGAACGTGCACGCGGTGATTTGCGGCGCTGTGAACCGGCAGTGTGCATCCGAGCCATATCGATATCGCGAACAGGCCCGACGAGTTCCACCGTTGTTGCGGAAACACCATCGCGCTCGGTAACACCCCGGGCCGCTGGGGGTTCCATCGTTTGGCTTCGGGCCCTTATAAACGGTTGACGTCCTGTTGGCGACCCACCACTACACCGAGCGAGCGAGTGTGCGGGCCACCTTGAAGTTTGTCCTCGTGTCGCTTCTTCGGTTCCGGCCAGTCCCATCCACCCCTTTTGCAACGCAAACCCAAATATCCTCTCACACGTACACACGTACACACGCCCCCTCAACGAACCTTGATACCGCGATCTGGGTTGTAGACGATGGCGCCGACGGTCCGCCGATTTCTCCTCTCGCGGCGCACTCTCGTACTCGCCACTGCCGCCGCCACGCTCGGTGTCGTAAGTGGCGGGTCCTACTACCTTAATTCCGGCCCTGCATATCCCGCGTCGACCCGGGAGACGAGGCGGCCTCCTCCAGCGTGGACACCACCCGGGAGAACAGCGATGCTGGATGCTCTAGAGCGGAGCGGGCGGGGGCAGAAATCCAAGGAGCAGGGGCGGCAAGGGCAAGGGCAGACAGAAGAAGACGAACGCGACGAGGAGGACGTGTTTGACGTGTTGATCGTCGGAGGCGGGGCGACGGGGGCGGGGGTCGCTGTGGACGCTGCCAGTCGCGGACTTAAAGTGGCCCTGGTGGAACGAAACGACTTTAGTTCGGGTACGTCCTCACACTTTGTACGAGCCTGTTCCCTGGTCTAACACGTGTGGTGCTTATCTTTTCTCTCCTTTTTGTTTGTGAACTCGATCAAGGCACGTCGTCCAAGTCAACTAAGCTGGTGCATGGTGGCGTACGCTATCTGCAAAAAGCGGTGATGGAGCTGGATTACGAGCAGTACAAGCTCGTACGGGAGGCATTGCACGAGAGGCGGATTTTCCTACAGACGGCACCATATCTGTCGCACATGCTCCCGATCATGCTTCCCTTGTACAAGTAAGCTTCGGACACTCTCCTTTTTCTCTCCCATCGCTGAAGCGGTTTCTTTTTGACTTGGTCAGGTATTGGCAGGTCCCGTACTACTTTGCGGGGTGTAAGATGTACGATCTGTTGGCTGGAAAAGAGAACATGGAGAGTTCGTATCTCATGTCTAAAGGCAAAGCGCTTGAGTTGTTTCCGATGCTCAAGAGCGAGGGTCTGGTTGGAGCTGTTGTATACTATGATGGTGCGTCCCCTCTCCGAGTGGGTCCTCACATTGCGCAACTCATCGTCGTACAGGGCAACACAACGATGCACGCATGAACGTCGCGTTGATCATGACTGCCGTCAAGCTGGGCGCGACAGTTGCCAACTATTGTGGTGTCACCGAGCTCCACAAGAATGCCCAAGGCAAACTCGTCGGTGTCACGGTCAAAGACGAGCTCACCGGACGGCAATTCAACGTCCGCGCCAAGGTCCATCTTGTTTATTTGCGTTCCAACCTATGTTCGCGTGTTGACGTTCTCTCGAACAGGGCATCATCAACGCGACTGGTCCGTGCGCCGACGCGATACTCGCGCTCAACAATCCTTTGCATAGACCCATTGTGAGACCTTCGTCGGGTGTTCACATCACGCTCCCTGCCTACTATGCACCGGCTCGCATGGGTCTCCTCGATCCCTCCACCTCAGACGGCCGTGTCATCTTCTTTCTTCCCTGGGAAGGCGGTGTCGTCGCTGGGACGACCGACACACCTGCAAAGGTGGATGCTGCGTGTGAGGAGGTGGCGCCCACTGAGGAGGACGTGCGATGGGTGATCGACGAGGTGCGGGGGTACCTCAGCCCCGATATCAAGGTCCGTCGTGGAGACGTGCTCAGCGCCTGGTCGGGTTTGAGACCGCTTATCTCGGCTGGGGGTGAAGGCGGGACGAAGGGGCTGGTGAGGAATCATTTAGTGAGGGTAGAGTCGTCGGGGTTGATTACCATCGCGGGGGGTAAGTGGACGACATATCGGGCGATGGCAGAGGAGACGATCGATAGGGCTGTGGAGGAGTTTGGGTTGCGGGACAAGATCAAGGGACCATGCCGAACGGCCGAATTGAGGCTCGTAGGCAGCGACGGGTGGAGTCGAAATATGTTTATTGGGCTCATTCAACGAGTATGCTGGTGATCCATCCACCCATCCGTCATTCATACTGATTCGTTTTCTCAGTTTGGCCTGGATACGGACGTGGCGAAGCAGCTCTCTGAAAACTACGGGGACCGTGCTTGGACGGTTTGTGCACTGGCAGAGCCCACGGGCGAACAGTGGCCCGTGCATGGTGTCCGACTCTCCCCCAATTATCCGTACATCGAGTCAGAGGTCCTCTACGCGACACGACACGAATACGCCTGCACGGCCGTTGACGTGCTTGCGCGGCGCACTCGCCTCGCGTTCGTAGACGCCCAGGCGGCCCTCGCGGCACTTCCACGCGTCATCGATATCATGGGCACCGAACTCGGTTGGAGTCGCGCGCGTCGCAAGGAAGAGTACGCACATGGGGTGCGGTTCCTGGGCAGCATGGGGCTCGCGCCGGGGTCGTTGTCAGGGCCTGGGCCGAGGTCGTCGTTGGGTGTGAGCGTTGGCGCATGGTGGGGCAGCGCTGGCGTGTGGTCGTGGATGACGACGACGCCGTTATTCGAGGGCGTTGCAGGGCTCTGGCGACATCTCGTCGGACTGACGGGACATGCTGTTGCCCGGCCGAGCACCACGTCCTCCTCGCTTCATCTGTTGTACAGTCGCACCAAGTTCGAAGCGGGCGAGGTGGATGCGCTCAAGGAGCTGTTTGGGCGGTATGCCTCCTCGCACGACGATCGGAGCGTGTCTATCCCTGCGCAGCTGCAGTCCCGACCGCCCGCGCGGATGAACACGGTGGCTATCCGACCTGCGCTGGAGGCGTTTGCGCGCGAGTGGCCGGGTGCCGGGTACGAAGGGATCCGGGAAGCCGACTACCGATACGTATTCGCCCAGGAGGGCTTCGATGACCGGTCCGGAGCCCGAATAGACCTGGATGTCGACGAGTTTGTCGAGGTGACGCCTTGTCTTTTTTCCTCTTTTTGTGGGAATTAACACGATGAACAGATTTGTGGACAGCTCAAGGATGTGTCGATGATGAGTGTGGCCAAGGTGACCAAGAAAGAGCGGAAACGGATTCCTGTTGAGAAGAGCGGCGGAGGGGTGTAGTAAGGCGTGTGGTTGTTTTTCTTTTTCGAAAGCTATCTCCGAGTCCGTGGAGCCCGTTCTCTTCATTTGCCCGACCCCATCGGGTCGGGACTGAGTATTTTGATAGACATCGTCCCTTGTTCAGGCTGTGCGTTTAGCTCCCACACATTGACCCTATCGCTGGAAAACTTGGAAATGGATATATTACAATAAAATGGTTTCTCCAATAAGCTATTCTAGCGTCTATCCCGACTCCAATGCGCTCGCTGAGTCCATTGACCGACATCTTGTGGTGGCCATTCAATCCATGAATCAATCATCAGTCGTCGTCGTGCAACGACAACGACATCAAGGTCAATAGATCACAGCCTTGCAGCACGTGATCGTAACCCGGCTTCGTACTCGTCCACCATTACCCGGCGCAGCACCTTGCCAGTGGGGGATTTAGGTATCTGTGCGTCGACAAAAGAAGAAAAAAATGTGTGTAGGTCAGCAAGGGGGGTTCACCCTTGAGGCAGTGGATAGACCGAAACGGGGACGTACCTGGTTGACGACTACGATACCACCCCTCAACCACTTGTATCGGCTAAGCGCCTCGCGCACCCATGTGTCCAGTCGCGTAGTGACCTCGGTCGCACCAAGTCTTTTGCCGTTCGGTGATAAGACGACCCATGCTCGGGGGAGGCGTTCGTCCGCCGTACGTCCACCACTCACGCCAGCGACACTCGCGTCAATAATGAGCTTTTCTGGGTGTCTGAGCAACGTCTCCTCAAGCTCTGTCGGGGACACTTGCATCCCAGATATTTTCAGCGTGTCCTGTCGTCAAAGAGGTCAGATCGTGTCTGCAGAAGCAGAGTTTTGGGAGGGGGGATCGGCTCACTTTGACTCGATCTTCAAAGCTAATACGAAATGTCAGCCTAGCAGAGATTGTACTCATAGTCGTCACGTACTAGAGGACGCCATCAGCATCTATGCGTATCCGATCACCTGTACGAAGCCACCCATCCTTGAAGGTCTCACGGGTGGCCACTGGATTTTGCCAGTAACCGAGTGCGACAGAACGAGAGCGGACATGCAGTTCCCCGGGTTCGTTCAGATCTGCTAATTGACCATCTTCACGTACGACGCGGGCTTCGACGCCAGGTAATAGTATACCAACAGAACCGGGCACGTTCTTGGCACGTCCTTCAAGTAATCCAGGGATAGGCTTCGAGGAGATGGAGAGTGTCTAAAGAGACGATGATTAGGAACAACTGCAGGAGATTATAATATCCCTACACATTCAGACATTCCGTATCCTGGTGGCCATTATTAGCGGTGGAATACAAGGGTATGTCATGCATCACCCACCTTCATTTACTCGTTCCACACCAGGGAATCGTTGTCGTAACTTTTCAGCTAGCGAAACAGGAAGATAGGCAGCACCACAATTTACGGATTGAACAGTACTGAAATCGGCGGTTGAAAACCTGGGATGGTGCACGATTTGGTGGACAAGAGACGGGACCAAAAATATGCCCGTGACACGATACCTTTGATTTGCGGCATGAGAGGTTAGCATTCAAAGCCTCTCGCGTGAAAAGCGTGACTCACTTGGGAATGGAATCGAAATAGACTTCGGGATTCCATCTAGGCAGCAAGACAAGTGTCGCAGGCGCTACAAAGCACCTAAACGTGGTGATATGAAGACCATAGGCATGATGTATCGGCAACACATTGAAAATCACATTCATGCCTTGCGGGCCATTCCATACCGGGGGCTTTTGTGGGACCAGTATAAAGGACTAGTAAGACCAAAGAGAGGGAAATACGTACAGCTATAACTTTGAGTGCCTCTACAGCGAGTACCAACATCTGGGAGAAAGAATCGATGAGATTTCCATGCGAGATCATGACGGCTGATAAAAGAGTTGGCACACGTTAGTGATTATTCCCAGAGTGAGAGCTGCATGTTGAGATGAGCTTGCCTTTCGGTAGTCCACTCGTTCCACTAGAGAACGACAGATATGCAAGTGTATCACTTTGGGCCTGCTGTATTGGTAATCGGGGCAGGCCATTACTTGGTGCGTATGCGACGAGATCGCTATAGCTCGTATGTCCCCGAACATTATCTCCTAGGATGTAGATGCGATCTCTTGGGAGGCCCGAGGTGAGCGCCAAGGGGAGGAGTGTTGGGCTGACGAATAAGCGGGTAGGACTGGCAAGCTTGAAAGTGTGCTGGAATTCAAAAGTGGTCGAATAGGATGAGAAGAGGGCGAATGGGACGGTCATGAGGAGCAGGGAGTGGAGGAGAGCGATGCAATCCTACAACAATGGTTGAGTTGAGCACCACACGTATGGAAAGAGAGGATGACCATGGAATTCTCGGTAAGTACGCCGACGAGTTCGTCGTTTTCTGGACGTATCCCCAGTCCGCCGAGCTCGACATCGCTGGCCATAGTGGTAGCGCCATCGCGGACGGTCTCGAGAAATTGTCGGAATGTACGTGTGGCACCGGTCAATGCATTCACATGTAATATGTAATCGGGCCACTCGGCTTGGTCGGGACGGTTGAAAAGGATGTTGTGAATGTTTTGCGGAGGGATTTTTGGAACAGGGGGAAAGAGGGACTTGTGGTACATGTCGGAGGAGGGGAAGAGGGGGGGGCTGTATGTTAAACGACATTAGCCTAGTCGCTCCAACGCTTTTTATTGTCGTGAGGTGTAGATTACGACCGGGATGAACAAATCGTGCCGTGAACCGGAGCACGAGATCCATGAATCACCTGCTGCTCGACTATCTCTACTCTCTGACAGATCGTGGCAGACAACCCGGGTATTCTGCGACTCCGGAGACACTCCCAGCTTGTCTTTTTGCGGTTCTCCATCCAGCTAGCGAATAAACCACGTGATATTATATCCGGAGGTGGAATGAGGCATATTCGAGAAAATCGGCACCGGCTTGTTCCGACTGTGATCATTTTCAATAGCGCCGGATTTCAGCCGGAGATGAATATTCAAAGTCCGCTCATATGCCGAAAGTCACCGACTCATGAACATGCTGACGCCGGGGATTGCCTGAGATTCATTCCGGCGTGTGTTGCATGCGTCGTGACAATCGAAACACACTCTGCATTCGCTCGAGTCCCCTGCCATGCCATGCGCACAAGGCTCTTGGCGACTTCCGTTCACCTTTATGGCCAGGCTGTGATTTCCTTGTGCTGCGTTTGGCTGCGGTCTGAGAACGTGTCGTCTGTGTGATGCTGCACGCGATGGCCACGAGCAAGTGGCTCGGTTGGAGTGGATTTTGATCCCTCAAAGTGACCATGTCGGACGGTGGAGGACATATTGTTCGTGATGAATGTATCTATTATCTAGCGCGAGCATAGGACGAGTTTCGGTCGTTCTCATATAGTCTTTTATTAGGCACTGGTAGCCCCGACACGTTCCCGTCAGACAACTTGACTCTTCTTCTTCGAAGACCACTGTTACCCTTGACAGCTCACAACACATGTCTTGAACCGCTTGACCTCACCCACACTTGACGCTGACCGACCGAATCACTCAGTCAAACGATACCGTGCATTGACCCCCCCCCTCAGCATGGCCCCGAACCTCAAACAAAGACTAGCAGCCCTCTCCTTGGCTCCTTCGTCTCCTACTTCTCCCCTCGGCCCCGCAAACTTGAGGAAGCCTTTTCAACACCCTTGGAAACGAGGATCCCTGGATCCGACTGCAACCGAACTAGATGCGCGTGACAGAGTTCAAGAGATTATGGGCAAGGTCATCTTTCAGGCCGGCGTCGACTATGAGTAAGTGTCGTACTCGTCCGAGTTCCGCAATCCCCTTTCCTTATCAAAATGGCTCTCAGGACAAGACCCATGTAAGCCTCAAAGCCAACCTCAGGCGGAATAGCCTAATCACGTTTCGTTCCAGGGTAATCATCAGTGCCGCAGCACTTCCCGATCCTCGTGAAATCTTGTACGATATCCTCCTCTCGTACGTCGTCTCCTTGTCAATCCGGAACCAATACCAACCATAGTTCATTTAGTCGTATTCTATCCTACCTTGACCTTTACGGTGCGTTCCTTGGCGACTTGATAGGCTACTTGTTCATTTCCCATAGTCGAATCCGACTATACCGTAGTATTCTTTGCTGCTGGAGGCAGATACGCTCCCAGCTGGAACTGGGTATGGAAAACTTACCGTAGCCTAGGTCGGAAATATCGCAAGAACTTGAAACGTCTAGTGAGTATTCTTGTGGTTCGTTCTTACTTTATGTCTAACTCGTTGCAAAAGTATATCGTACATTCATCCTTTTTTTCCAAGAGTGCGCGTTTTCCCACTCCCTTCTCATGATGTGACTGACGTCTTTCTAGTGTTGTTTTCCTTGGCTGGTGCTATCATCAGGTTTACATCCCGCCCCCTTTGAATTCATTTTCTAACTCGTTCACAGCCCTAAATTTTTCCGCAAAATAATGTACATTGACACGCTGTCGGAACTTGCACACCATGTCCCGCTAACACAAATCGATATCCCACCTGCGGTGTATCAGTATGTTTTGTCGTTTTCGCGTCTCTCGCCGAGGTTTTAAACAAGCCATCAGGGAGAATATGAAGCATGAGAGGCAAATCGAAATGCCTGTACCCATCCGCGCGAGTGTATTCGGCGTCCCACTCGAAGAGCTAATGGGGTGTGATGGCGAAAAGGGCGGTATTCCCCGAGCAATCAAAGATTCG
>JBBPKD010001128.1:0-11578 GCA_038089075.1 Singerocomus inundabilis
CCATTCAACATATGAAATGGACAGAATGGAGATAGGGATGGCATATGAGGTACAGGCTTGTGATGACATTTCAAAGAGCACTTGGATAACTGAAAAGAATCTCTTGTTCCAATGAGTGGGGATGCGATACCAGCGTTGGGTGGTAGAACGGAGAGAAACGAATATTCAACTTGACCACTGTGGCTCGGACCATCGACTAATCTGATCGAGGAAGGACTTGCACGTCTTGCGACCTTGGCGACACCAACCTCGGGCCATCTCACTCCGTGGAATTCACCAAAATCGCCATAGTGGAGATGGCAACCGGTCAAAGTATGGCACTGCGCTGCTTTGAGTGAGCTGCCATCGCGGTAAGCAAAAATCTGCGAGGGTTCGGATGGCCAAGGGGGGGCAAGCTGATCTAGAACGCCAGAGCGGCTAGTCAAAGCCGTAGACTTTGTGAAACGAGTGCCTGTACTGTAACTCTTCGATTTCGAGCGCGTGGAAGTAGTGTGTGTGGAGCGCGATGTTGAGCCGGTATGGAGCTGATAACCGAATGAAGGCCAGTGTCCTCGTTCGTGTCGCCAGGTTGCTCCGTCCAGTTTTGGTGTCAGGTGTGTCTCCCAGGCGGGAGATCCAAGGCACCCAACCAAGAGCCCACGGTGCAGATTTCCTGGTTTGTCCCGAGACCCAAAACTGCCGGCAGGTAAAGAGTGGACCGTACCAGATGGGGCATGGATCGTGCCTACGCGACGATGCCTCATGTACACGAGTTTGACGGCGAAGAAACCGACGAGGAGAAATAACAGGGAAACGGAAATGATAATCAGTGGAACGTACGCCTTCACCGTGCCCGCCGGGGTGTATGGAATCGGAGGGAGAGCAAAAACACGACACGGTACCACGAGAATGAAGAGCGCTGGGCGACGGCGAACGAACGTCATGCTGGATACACGATGAGGCAAGGAATGCGTCTCAAGGTTCCCATCGGTCCTTTTTGAACCAGATGCCAATACGATCACGGGAGTCGTCGGCCCGCCTCTCCACCCACCAGCTCAGGCTTCCCCCTCCACGACGATGCCCGCCCGCATTCTCGTCTATTCTGCTACCGCCGGATACAGGCACGAGAGTATAGAGCCGTCCATCCAAGCTTTAAAAGCGAAAGCATCCTCGATCAACGTCGAGTATGATTTCACGGAAGACAGGAGCCAATTCACAGACGAAAACCTGGCAATGTACGACGCTATTCTCTTCTTGAATAACTCGGGAATAAGTATGTGATGCACTCAACGCCGAGCACCTACTGACGTACCGACAATATGCAGTTCTCGACGACACCGGAAAGGCTGCTTTGCAAAAGTATCTCAACCTGGGAGGAAACTTTATTGGCGTTCATTGTGCGTCCGACGCACTGCGTGACACTCCCTTCTTTCAAAAGCAGATCGGTAGGATTATCCTGACATCCTGTGTCCTCACGTAACCCTTCATAGGGGCGTATTTTGACTATCACCCGGATATCCAAGAGTCGGTAAGGTGCCGAGACCGTGATCAGGGCATTTCCCTCCTGATCTCCCCAATAGGTGGTCGACGTCGTTGACAACACTCACCCGAGTACCAAGATGCTCCCCGCATGCTGGAAACTGGTCGATGAAATGTAGGAAATAATTTGAATCTCGTGTACCTCTCTTATCAAAAGTATACTGTAGGTATAACTTCCAATCAGATCCTCGCGCAGTGGGTGCAAAGGTCTTGCTCACAGCAGACGAGTCCAGCTATTCAGGTGGGTCGTCACTCGAAAGGTAGAGGCTCGATCTACTAACCAGAGAACCTCAGACCCTGGAGAAAGAAAATTTGATCATGGGACACCTCATCCCATAGGCAAGTACGTTCTGGACTCGACGCCGTCCAATTCTCACAATGGTCACAGCTTGGTATCAAGAACGCGGTGCTGGAGTCGGGCCGGGTGGCATCGCTGGTCGCAGCTGGTATACTGGTCTCGGACATTGTGTTGAAATCTGGAGTGTAAGTCGGATTGCTGTAGTCCTGCGGCTCTCTAGGCTCACCCTCATTAGGATGAGCTCTTCTTGGGACACGTACTGGGTGGGATAACCTGGACTCTCGAGTCAAAAACCACACGAGCCTTTGACAGTAATGCCAAGGTCGGAAATGCACCTTGAATTTGGTGTGAACGAATGGGTGATGTACAAGAATATTAGCAGCGCGTAGACCTGTATGCAATGCGACATGTAAGTACCAGCAAAGATGAAAATCAGTGAGGTATGGGTAATGATACCAAGAAATAAGTATCTAGTAGCCGTGAGACATGAGATATCGTGATCAGCACTGAATCATTGCGGTCTACATTCGGGTTCACCACCCAACCCATGATCGTCGTAGTCACCATCTTCGTCCTCCCAATCCTCTTCATCCCCTTCTCCGAACTGCGAGGCAAAGCCTTCATCAAAGAAGTCCGAACTAGCCGGGAAATACCGTGCACGCACGTCCTCAAGCTCAGCCTCTTCGAAAGGAGCTTCGTCAATAATCTCCGGTGCAGGCTCAATGTTCTCCTTCTTTGGGGGAAGGACTCTAGCAAGCAGCTACGAATGAAATCTCAATAGCCTAGTCTTTGAGGAGTGTCCATGAACATACCACCTGGTCAACGCTTCTCAGCCATTCCGTATCTGGCATCTCAATCTCAAGGACGATGTACAGATCACCTTTTTGATCAGGGTTCCTGAACGTAGGCATGCCCTCACCGCGCAGCTTAATAGTTTGACCAGGCGGAATGATTTTGCCGGATGGACTCGAGACGCTGACACCCCGACCATCTAGGTGAGTAATTAAGATACGAGAAAAACCGAGAAGTGCCTCGGATAGTGTAATCTTGACGTTTGCAAGTAAATCACTCCCAGAGCGTTCAAACGATTGATGTTGTGACGTCTTTAGGCGGAAGATAACATCTCCAGGTGGAATATTGGGCTTGACCTGATTGTCAGCCAACCCCAATGCGTGACTTGAGATGGCTTACTTCTTGGTCGCCAGCACCTGCTAGAACAATTCGATAACCATCTGGCATTCCCTTCTCGATAAAGATCTCTTGTCGTGTCTTCTCCTTCACGGTTTTTGAACCTTTACACTTTTTACACCTGTGCTCCCGTAAATTCCTGTCGCCAATAACCAGCACGACACTTGCCGATCTTTCTCGCGAATCTTGCTCCCTTCGCCGTTGCACCCAGAACATTTGGCACGCATCACCCCAAATCTAGACGGAGCAATCTGGCTCTGCGTGAACGTCCATCCTTTACCCTCACACGATGCACACTCTTTGGGTTTTGCATATCCCTTGGCTCCCGATCTGAAAATATGGCATAAGCAAGAATGATTTCATACATGTCAAATGCGCCAACCCATTGCACATCCCACAAATGACCTCCTTTTCCATGTTGATTTTGACCGACTTGCCATTATATAAATCTTCGAGTGTGACTTGGTAAGGGATTTCGGTATCTTCACCTTTGCGCCTACGCCCTCCGGCAAAATCGAAGAATGTTGTCCCTCCACCAAAGAACTGAGCGAACATGTCGGCAGCATCAGGTTGCATGCCACCGCTGCGTCCGCCTGGGCCGGTGAAACCATTCATACCCTCCCTGTCATAAATCTCTTTTGAATTCGGATCGCTTAAAATTTCATAACTGGCCAGCACCGCCAATTAAAAGACAGTAACACGAAAGAAGTAGGAATACACGAACGCTGCCGCCATCTCTTGAAATTTTTGTGCCGCTCCCGGATCATTGGGGTTCTATGCGAATGGATAGAGCCTCGTATCTATAATTGAAAGAGTTCCACTACCAACCTTGTCCTGATTGGATGGATGGACTTAGTATTGATCGAAGAGAGTTTACAACACTTACAGGATGATGCTCCTTTGCCTAGGGTGCTGTCGGATCACATATTGTTTCAACATTCGTGAGACTACGCACTTTTTTCCGATAGGCTTTTTTGATGTCATCTAGCAGGAAACAATGAGGGCGGCACTTTGTCAAAACCGGACACGACACTCACTTTCGGAGGCACTTGGGGGAACACCTAGCAACTCGTAGAGCTCGGTTTCAACGGGCACTGACGTCAATGTTGGAATAGAAACAAAAGGGACGAGAAGTAGACACTCACTGTCGCCAACGGGGAGGAGGGTGAATGTGATGCACAGGTGCTTGCCTGCTCGTACGCGTTTTTAGCAGGACGCGACGCTCGGCAAGACGACGGAGTTTGAAGAAACCTTGTCCCCCGTCGTTTCTTCTGCCAACGGTCGGCGCCTCGTCATCCTGGTGAGTCGATGTGCTTGATTGCGAGACCGTGATGTCCACATTATCTACATTGTCCGACTGGCCTTGTGCCGGGTTTGACGAGATATCAATCTGAGTCCTCTTGCGCTACGCAGCACCAAACTAATGCCTCTTCTCTACAGTTCCTCCTTTCTCGCATACACTACTTTTGCAGGAGCTAATGCTCGCTGTATCTAGTAGTATATCCTTGTGCAATGAACTTTTACTTTGAAGCTTCCAGAGTCCTCGAACGTCTCGACGCGAAACAAGGATCCATCAAAGGCTTACTGTCCACGCTACCAGTGAAAAACAGAACCAGGACTGCCGCCCTCGTTATTGAGACGCTGAAATGTAAGGCCAAGTGTCCGGTCGTATATCAAGACGTTGAACATTTGTCTACAATAGACAAAGCAGTTCTTTCGGAGGTGATCACGGCTTCCAAATTTCTTGCGGAAGAGAAGAAAATTCCATCTCTGAACTTGGCGCTGGTTCTTGTTCATGACATGCTTTTCTCTGGCGGCATACAAGCAGGGGATGGACCAGTAAAGCAGGCAGTCCTGCGACATAAGACACGACTTCGGAGCGAATTGCAACGCATCAAGGTCAAGCGTGGGGTAAAATCTGATCAAGAATTGGCACATCCTGATGATGAGAGAGCAGGTAGGTATCTTGCATCGACCACTGGAAAATCGAATCGATAAACTCGGACTAGCTCGCATCCCACGTTACGTCCGAGTGAATACTCTCCTTTGGACAATGGACGAGGCTATTCGTCACTACCAAAATGGAGGGTTTCAGGTAGCGGATCCGTTTTCTTCCGCGTTTGTTTCTTGTCTTGCCTTTGTCGCACTATTTTTACATCAGCCCGCAGGAACGCCTTTACTCGAGACCAGCACGTTCCCGACCTCCTCCTTTTCAATCCCCACGTGCAATTCCATCACGATGACCATTACAAGGCGGGGAGAATTATCTTGCAAGATAAGGCATCCTGCTTCCCGGCGATCGTGCTCGCCCCTCCGAGGAACGAAAATGCTATAGTCATTGACGCAACAGCTGCTCCAGGCAACAAGACATCCCATTTGAGTGCTTTGATGGGCGGCAAGGGAAAAGTGACGTTGCTTGCTCATCTCCTTGGCCAGTTATTGATATTGCCTTTGGGCTTAGCTATATGCCTTTGAAAGAGATAAGAAGCGCTTCTCTACACTCAAGAGCATGCTTGCCAAAGCTTCCTGCAAGAATGCAAAAGCCATCAACATTGACTTCCTCCATGTCGATCCCTCGGATCCACAGTATACCAATACTACACACATGTCGGTGATTGTTCTACTCGATGGACCTTTCGTTCACTGTGTGTAGTCTCCTTGATCCGTCCTGCAGTGGTTCTGGCATCGTCAATAGACTGGATCATCTCCTTGAAAGCGGTGAGCTACTTGGTATATCCTTTGCATCATTCTGAGTTTTCCGCAGAATATGAAGAGAGTGAAGAGCAGGAAAAAAGATTGCACAAGCTCGCAACCTTCCAGCTCAAGGTAATAAAACACGCGATGAAATGTCAGTAAAGATGGTCTTTCCAAAGGGGTTTGGTGTACTGATTCCCATTGCAGTCCCCAATGTTCGGAGAATCGTCTATTCTACATGTAGTATATATGCCGTCGAAAACGAGCACGTTGTGTGCGAAGCACTGAAATCAGAGGAAGCCAGGACACGCAACTTCAAACTTGCTCCTCCTGAGGAGGTGCTTCCCAGCTGGCATCGGCGAGGACGACCAGATGTATCGGAAACGCTAGGTGAGACCGGCTGTCCCATGTTCCTCTAATGCTAACACTTAGATAAGCAGAGTATGTTCCGTCACTTATCCGGTGTTCGCCAAGTGAAGATGCAACGAATGGCTTCTTCGTTTCGTGCTTTGTCAGTGCTGACAGAAGTGAGGTTGCGCACGCCGACAGCAGTTCCATGACAAAGAAACGAAAGAGAAACGAACAGAGTTCTAAGAAAAGTCAAAAACTTAAACTGACAATGATTGATTGACTTATGATCGATGACACCGGCAAACAACAAATATACTGGAACTGAAGCTAGGTAAAACAGGGCTACTGTCAATGAATCAATAATCACATTTTTCTGTATGATCCCTAAAGAACTTCTGTGGTCAGCTGCAGTGAGTACAGACCCTACACTCTTGGGGTGCTAGAAGGAGCTTGGTGAGGAACCTCCGGGGCCATCAGGATGAAGAGTCGGAAAGAGTCACATGGATTACCACGAGGAAGACAAAGAAGCTAGTGTGTCGGGGTACTGATTTGCTGTTGAGCGTACTGTTGTTGATAGTATTGGGCATAGCTAGCAGAGTAGTCGGATTGTTGGCCATACGTGTTGGAAGCGTAACCACCTGCAGCCCATTGTCCAGAAGTATACGGCGCTCCATAGCCACTATTATAAGGCTGAGGTGGACGATACCCTGGGTTCTGATGCTGATTTGACTGCCACATTTCTGGCCGTCGCCAGGGTGGAATGTTGGAACCACCCGCTGTGATGTCGTGACCTGCTCCTGTGCTACCCCACGGCCCCCTTCCGCCATCTCCACCTGGTCCCTTCCCTCCCTCCCCGAGTTCGGCCATCAGACTGGCATACTCAGAGTCAAAGCCTCCTTTGGACAGGGCACCTGGAGGGCCGGGAGGGGGAGGAGGAGCGTTCGGATCCCTGTTAACTTGACAGTCACGCGCCATGTGGCCGGCGCTACCACACACACGACAGATGATATTAGCAGTGAAGTTGCGCTGTTCTGGGCAGTCATATTTGCGGTGACCAAGACCACCACAATTTTGGCAGATTTGATTTTCGTCGTCACGAAGAGTACCATTCAAGGCGGCTAGCTCGCGAAGTTGGTTACGCTTGTGATCATTTTGTCCTTCTGGGGTGGAGGCCGCCTACAATGCTCATCATTCATGGGAGCTCCTTCAAGGACGGAACAACAGAACTCACCGTCTCGATAACCCTATTAATCATCTTGACACAGGCTGCTACCTTATCCTCAGAATCAGCGATGACGAGACAATGCAAGTCTTCTTCAGCATCATCGGCGTACTGATCTGGTCGCGCTTTACCCTCCTTCACACTACCCTTGCCACGAATGCTGATCTTGGCTCCACTCTCCCGTTCCATCTTCTTCAATGAATTACCACGAGGTCCTACCAAAAGCCCGAAGAAATTGATCTCTGGAAACTCTTTGACCGGAATGTACACCTTGTCCGAAGGACGTTGAGAACGCTTCTGCTGATGGTACTCGACAGGTGGGCGGAAATTGGGATCGTTCTTCATGGCACGATCCACAAGACGAATACGCTCATCCTCAAGTTTCTTGCGATAACGAACCTCACGAGTGTTCGTGCGACGTCCATGACCATCATAAGTGGGAGGAGGAGAAGGGGACCTAGTAACCTTGGAGTAGGTACGTATCATAACAGCGATAGAAAATCACCTACCGCTCTCGCTCGGGGGGAATAAAATCATTTAGCCTGAGTTTTCGATTAATTTCTTCGAGGCGTAGATGAATGGCATAATTGTCGAGCTGAGCCTGCGAGACACCGGCAGCAGAAATCGCTGTCGGTAGACCTGGAATTTCAGCTTTGCCTTCGCCCCAGCGGCTACGCCGCTTGCGAGAACCATTCGCATCAGCTGTGAGAGTAAGAGATCGTAGTGTGTCAAGGTTAGTATCAGTTAGTAGCTAAAGTGGCAAGTGACTAAGTGAACCTTGCTGGTTAAGTAAGGAATAAAACAAGAAATTCCACCGGACAGCAAGGAAAGAATACACGACATTGTAAGCGCCGTTATTGAATGTTTCCGGACTTACCTGCAGATCCATTCGGTGTCTCCTCCCTCCCCCTTCTCATATCTGGTTCTTGAGGAAGCTGTCGAGGGTAGGCAGATGGGGACGGTTGGGCGAGCTGTGGGGGATTGGTTTCCTCAACTGGAGCCGGTCCAAAGCGGCGGCGGGTTCCAAGCGGAACTGCAAGGTATGTCAAAGCTGAACCAAAACAACAACCAAAAATCAGACACACCATCGTTAGTTCCAGTGACCTCGCGAGTTGCAGGTTTCCACATTGCGACTGAAATAAAAGGAGGAAAAGGACGAGGAAAGAGTCAGGAAGGAAGATGGAAATGAATCTCCGAAGGCTACTTGATGAAGTACAGACTCCGCTCAAAATGGACAGACGCTGACAAACCCTTATAGCCCGCTCTGCGATGACTAAGGCTACAACCTGGGCCTCAACGTCCCATGTCGCGTTGGGAAGATGACTAGCAAACGAGCTGCAGAAGGTAAATACGTTCTCGTTGTTCAGTCCCGTCCTTTGTGCATGCTTTAGATCCGACCTCCAAGATATTGTTTCCTCCCCGTCGACGTCGAAGCGACCCAAGCATAATGGAGATGACGGTGATTATGTCGATGTAGAAGAAGACCTTACGAGTGAACTGGTTGCTGATTCCGCTGTTGTACCTCGCGGCGCGACCATCAACTTTAGTGCCCTCACGCGCAAGCTTGCAGAATCACGGCGTGCAGCAAACTTTGGTGACGAGGAGAGTTCTTTGGATGTCCACCGTCGTCAGCAAGACTCCTTAGTGTCACACATATTCATGAGCCAGGACTTCTCATGGCTGCATTTGAAACCCGATCATGCATCTCGACCCCTCTGGATCAGCCCAGAGGACGGCCATATCATCCTTGAAGCGTTCTCTCCTATTGCTGAACAAGCCCAAGACTTTCTGGTAGCAATCAGCGAACCTGTCAGCAGGTGCGTAAGTTTCGTCGCTCGACTTGTACATTCGTGTTCACACCAAAGTCTTAGACCTGCATTCATTCATGAATACAAACTCACATCGTATTCTTTGTATGCGGCAGTGTCAGTTGGGTTGCAGACTGAGGATATAATAGCGGTCAGTGCACGAATTTCATGTATTCCTCTAACTTGATTACCGACTTGCGTACCAGGTGCTCAACCGCTTGTCCAAGGTACGTCATCCTAAAGGTGTGCGATCACTGGGTTTAACGGCTACACAAGGTTCCCGTGCCAGAGAGTATCATCAATTTTATCCGCGAACGCACCTTGTCATATGGCAAAGTAAAACTGGTTCTCAAGCATAACAAGTATTTCGTGGAAAGCAATCATCCAGATACTCTCCAGCTCCTCCTTAAGGACAAGGTTATCCGCGAAGCACGAGTGGTATCTCAGCAAGCTGATCATAGCATTCGGGCTGCTACCTTCACTACATCCAAAGCACCAACAAAGGGCAATTTTGTCATTCCAGGAACTAAAGACACGGAGAAAAAGAAGGACGAGAGTCTTGCAAGCCGACCACAAGGGATATCTGGAGCACCTTCCTCAGACGCTGATCTATTCACGTCGATAGTTGGCGTGGACAATGGTATGCCCGTCCAAAGACCAGTATCGTCAGCGCACTGAATATAAACCACTGTAGATGATATCGAGGAAGATGACGACAACGTGCATGCCTTTGAGATAGACGATGGGAAAATCGATGTCAGTTCCCTCGTTCTCTAATCCACGTCATGATTTTAACGCTCGCGCAGGATGTAAAGAAACGTTGCAACGAGCTGGAGTACCCCATGCTCGAAGAATATGATTTCCGAAATGACACTATCAATGCCAATCTGGATATTGACCTTAAACCTGCAACGGTGATTCGGCCTTATCAAGAGACTAGTTTGAGTAAAATGTTTGGAAATGGGTAAGCTTGACCTCTTATGGGTTCCGGTCATTATATATCTTTGAAACAGCCGAGCAAGATCTGGAATCATTGTGCTCCCTTGTGGAGCAGGAAAGACCCTTGTCGGCATCACTGCGGCATGCACCATCAAGAAGTCTTGTCTCGTGTTGTGCACATCTTCGTACGCCCAGCGTGTCATGATGGTGCATTGCAGTGACAGTTTACATTCCTTGCAGTGTTTCTGTTATGCAATGGAAGCAGCAGTTCATGCAGTGGTCAAATGTCACGGATCGGCAGATCGCCATCTTCACCGCAGATCAGAAGGAACGAGTATGGCGCTCTCCCCTGATCTTTTTTTGCACCTGGTGACATCGTGGACCAGTTTGCTGGTGACAGCGGCATTGTCATCTCGACTTACTCAATGGTCGCAAACACTCACAACCGGTCACACGAGTCCAAAAAAATGATGGAATTTTTAACCTCCAGGGAATGGGGATTTATTCTACTAGATGAAGTCCATGTCGTTCCTGCAGCTATGTTCCGACGTGTTGTGACCACTATCAAGGCACACTCAAAGTTGGGTCTTACTGGTGCATCTTTTTTTTTCCTTTGATTGATTTCGCATGACAACTTAAATCTGCTTTGCAGCGACGCTCGTTAGAGAGGATGACAAGATCGCAGACCTGAACTATATGATTGGACCAAAGCTTTACGAAGCCAATTGGATGGATCTTGCTGCCAAGGGTCACATAGCCAATGTCCAGGTTCGTGATTTGGGGACGTGATGTACCTGATTATTCAACCATTTCAGTGTGCTGAGGTCTGGTGCCCCATGACGCCCGAGTTCTACAGGGAGTATCTCCGAGAGCAATCACGCAAGCGGATGCTATTGTACTGCATGAACCCTAAGAAATTCCAAGCGTGTCAATTCCTGATCAAATTCCATGAAGCACGAGGAGATAAGATTATCGTGTTTTCCGATAATGTGTACGCGTTGGAGGTGAGATGTGGTGTATGCAAAGGGTTTCGAGGTTCTGATGCTGTATTCTGTCGTGACCCAAGGCGTACGCGAAAAAGCTGGGAAAGCCATATATCCACGGGGGTACTGGTCAAGTGGAGCGGATGCGAGTGTTACAATGGTTCCAACACGATTCGAATGTGAATACGATCTTCCTTTCCAAGGTAAGATCTCGTTTTTATAGCGCGTCGAGTGACTTCTATTTGTGTCGGTTCCACAAGGTTGGCGATACGTCAATTGATCTGCCAGAAGCTACTTGTCTCATTCAAATCAGCTCCCACTTTGGATCACGACGACAGGAGGCACAACGATTAGGTGTGTATTTCAACTATGGCAGCTGTCAGCGGACTGAACTTGGCGCAGGGCGCATTTTACGGGCGAAGCGGCGCAATGATGAGGGATTCAATGCCTTTTTCTATTCGCTCGTGTCCAAGGATACACAGGAGATGTTTTACAGCACCAAACGACAACAATTCTTGATCGATCAGGGCTATGCGTTCAAGGTGATCACCCATTTGGATGGTCTCGAGGACTTGGC
>JBBPKD010001129.1:0-11570 GCA_038089075.1 Singerocomus inundabilis
GAAGGGTTGGAAGGGTCATGTGATCAGTGAAAAAGAATATTCATGGGATTCAATGGTAAAATCCTGTATCATAACAATCAATCACAATACCACCACTTCCCCCCATTCGTCCCCTGTCACATCCACAGAACCACTCACTATCAAGGAACTGATCATCACTGATAGACTAGAATCTTATTGGACTGAAGGAGAAGGTAGAATTACCTTATAGAGAACCCATTCCAGATACCATGAGGCATGCTTTCAATGCCATCACCTTGGACATATTCACATTAACTGTCCCATATACCAATGCCCTCACTGTCTCAACTGGAGACCCAGGCATAATCAAGGCGAATATAGTATGCAACATCTGTGTCAAGTACCCATTTGTGATAATCAACTCCAAACTCCTACATTCCCTCCATTCTCCTCTTCCTCTTCATCTAACCACACCAATGACTCTGAACCTTAGTTCTTTTGACATAGCATGTGAAGGACTGCATGATCTGGTCCCTGGCCAAGAAATCCCTCTCCTCCACCCTCTTGTGTTCCTCCTCCGCATCTGAGACGCAGACCACAGAGGCATTCCCCTCAATCCTCATCCTTTTCCTCTAACCACCAATGTAATTCCCCAAACATCCACGACAACATCATTGACTATGGTCATGACTACGCAGGGATTCTAGATGACTATGACGACTCCACCATTGCCAATATCACTGGATCCCCCATAGGGTCTAGTCTCTTTTTCTAGATTGCCAAAGAAAATGATTTGCTGGGTAGCTCTCACTCTAGTAAGGGGGTAATGTTACATTTCTACCCATACACTCTGCTATATTTCTTCTTCTTTCTCTATTTGTTGCCACTCTTCCAGAGTCAACCCAGGCTTTGCCTCATCATTCACCTAAACTGTGCTTCATCTTCCAATCTTCATTTCCATGCATAGCATGGCTTCTTGATCAACACATCTATTGTTTCCTTTATTTCACATTTCGATCGACAGCTGTTGTTTCACACTGACAGCTGCTACACATTTCACTCTGACAGCTGTCATCTGCAACCCTTGACACCTGTCTCTTATTCATTACTGAGGTAGCATCCTTTCCTGCACCTACCCTACATAATGGTCTGTGCACAGTTAGGATATGTATATAAAGCCAGTACTTTACATATGAAACCTTAGCTTAGTTCTCCCTTGTCTTACCTAGTGTTTGCAACATTAGTTTGCTGGCTAGGTCAAGGTCCCCTAAGTCTCCCCATTGCCCTAAGTCCCTTGCTACTCACAAGCAAGGCTTCTCAGTGCTCCCTTTGTCTAAGGGAATCTTGGTACACTCTCAGAACCCATAGCAAGCTTACTTTGTTCTTGCAAGGGCTACACTCGTCCCTACCCAGGCCAAGCATAATAGTAAGCAAAATGCATCTGGTGTGGCTCCTCTCCCTCTTCCAGTGGCTAGTCAACCCTAGAAAAACATATCTATCAATTTCATCTCAGGCTTTCCTCTGATCAACAGGAAAGATTCAATCTGTGTGGTTGTTGATCATTTTTTCAAAGAAGTAGTCTTTACATTGTGTGCAAAGACAATCTCCTCCCTAGTGTTATGATACGGAATTTTACCTTAGAATCCCATGATATTCTTTTTCCCTGATCACATGACCCTTCCGTCCTTTCACACATCACGCCTTCACCCTGTCACATGATCACATCTCTTCACCTCTTCACCCTTTCACAACTTCACACCAATCACTACTCTCCAATCATTATCTCAAGGCCTATACACCTTTCTCATCTCCACCTTACCATTCAATCAGTACAATCACTCATCATGACCCTGCAGGATCATTGATTGATCTCTGCCACGATCACTCCCTTGATCAATCACACCTTGTAATCATTCATCCTTCCATTCTTCTAGCAATAAGGTACACTTCTGATCTTCTCACCTCATTGCCTTACCTTGTGCTTTCCTCATGGACTCTTATGATATACCCTTTACCCATTAATTACCATATACCCTAGACCCAGTCACAGCTTGGTCTATGCACCATCATGTAACATATATAAGGGGTTGTGAGTTGGCTGGTGTCCCTCCAGCCTAATCCACTTGTTACCTCTCCTACCCTACCTGCAAAGGTGGCCTAGTGAAGTACCCTACAAGTAGCAGACAATTATTCACCTGCCTGCCAGCAATGGTGCCCAGGAGTGAGATTGTCCGGAGATGAAGCCAACCTCCACTCCATCCAGTCCAGCCAGAAGATCAAGCTCATATCTGTTATGATACGGGATTTTACCTTGAATCCCATGACCATTCTTTTTCCCTGATCACGTGACTAATCTGACCCTTCACATCTTCATGCCATTCCCTGTCATGTTATCACATCTTCACACTCTTCACCATTTCACAACATCACCGATCTCTTATTCATGATCACCTCAAGGCTATCATGCCTTTCTCATCACCGCTTTCCCTGATCGATCGGTTATGACCCTGCAGGATCGTTGATTGATCTCTGCCACGATCACTCTCCCTGATCATCACATCTTGCTGATGATCTTCCATTTCTTCCCTTCTACCATGAGGTACGCTTCTGACTTTCCTAACCTCATGGCTTACATTGTGTTTCCTTCGAGGTCAGCCTCACCGCTGCCTCATGGACTTAACCCTCTACCTTAGTACTATATACAGTAATACCATATACCCTAGACCCAGTCACAGCTTGGTCTGTGCACATCATGTAACTGTATATAAGGGGTTGTGAGTTAGCTGGTGTCCCCCCAGCCTAATCCACTTGTTACCTCTCCTACCCTGCCTACCAAGGTGGCCTAGTGAAGTACCCTACAAGTAGACGACGACTATTTGCCCGCCTGCCAGCAATGGTGCCCGGGAGTGAGGTTGTCTGGAGATAAAGCCAACCTCCACCTCTTCCAGTCCAGCCCGTCAAACTCGTATACTGTGTCAAGTCACTTTCTCAAGACTTGCAGTACGTTCCACATTCGTTTAACCCTTTATTTAACCAGTCTAGGACTACGCCATCGCATACGGCCTAGTCATCCAGTTTACCAGTTAAAACATATAACCATGTGACTCAAGACCACATCATAGGTCAAGACGATGTTATACCTGCGACACAGTTAGGTCATCACTACCATTGTGTTTTATCATATTCCAGATAATCCTACGAGCTGTAGTGCCGTAGAAGAACATGTGGTAGCACCAAGCGCACCCTTGTTATGGGTGGCAACCTGATAGCTCACAAAGGGTGGCAACCTGGATATAGCCACACGAGAAAGCCCTTTCCCGGTTCAAGCCCCGTAGAACGATGCCAGGTCGCCTGACAGGACCACGGAGATAGTTGAGGCAGTGTAGCTCCTTTGCAGTCGCAACAGTATACAGACATTAATGTAGGCTATGTAGAGTATAGGGGAGAGTCCATGAGGTTGCAACTAGGCAAGCCTTGAGTAAAAGGTAAGGCCTGTGGTTAGAAGATCAGAAGCATACCACAAGGCTAGGGAATAGAATGAAAGATCAATCACAAAGTGTGAAAGATTAAGGAGGGGATCATGGCAGAGATTCATCTAGGATCTTGCAGAGTCTTGACCGATTAGATCAGGGATAGAAGGTGAGGAGGAGGCATGGTAGCCTGAAGGTGTGATCGAGGGTTAGGGGTGATCAGTGATGTCATGAAGGGTTGAAGGGAGAGATAAGATAAGATTGTGAATCATGTGAAGGGAGATGGCATGATAGTGTGAAGGAATAGAGAGATCACATGACCAGGGAGATAAGATAATTATAAGTTCACAACACCAATCAGGGATTCAATTCGATGAAGATGTTCCAATCATCTAAGCTCTGCTCCATCTCTCTCTAAGTCCAATTGCATGCGTAGTACTCAGTTTGCATTTTGAGCAGCAGTTAAAATAGAAGTGAAGTGATCAGCCCTTGTTCTTGTGAACTATTCATGGGCTTGAGCATGATTAAGTTCTTGACAGAGACTTTCGACTTTTTCTTCACTTTGTTCTGTAAGAAGAAGCTGATCTAGAACAAGTTGTTCATAAGCTTCATATTCTCTTCTGAATAGATTAGCCATGTTTTGATAATAAGGATTCATGGCATAAAAGTGTTGCCTTTGTTCCAAGTCCATTGCCGCATTCCATGCGCATATGGTTGGAACATCTTTGATGGAGGAGAGTCTTCCCTGCAAAAAGTTCCTTCTAACTAGAACCGATTCACTATCTTCTTCTTCACTTTCTTAATCTACAATGTAGATTGAGTCTTCTCCCTCTAGATGAGGAGGGGTAGCATAGTAGGTGGAAGAAGAAGTGGTGGCAGCAAAAGGTAATGTTGAAGAGAAGATATGACTTATCTCCATCCTCTGCATTTCCACATCGACTTCCTCATATTCATCATAATCCCTATTGAGAATTTCAAAACCTCTCTCATGAAGCAGTACTTGAACCATCTCATGGTATGATTGAGTAGGGAGTGCCCAGCCTAATCCTTTAAGAAAAGAAGTGATGGTTTTGCCTTCATAGATAGTGCCAGTGATCCATTCATCTGGCATTGGATATCCTTCTTCTGGATAGTCACTTTTCCTGGTATTATTGTGCCTACCTCAAGATCTTTGAAATCCAAGGGCATACCTATGAATTCTGATCACTCTTGCATGTTGGTCAGTCTCCTCAAGGGTTTGAGTATGACTGCTAGATTGGACGAGGGGAATCCTTGGGTTGATCAGAAAGTGAGATGCCATGGTTATCTGAGGGGTTACCACTTGATCCACTTTAACATGAATTATGACTGGTTGTCTCCTTTGCTGGAAGTCTTGAAGAGGAGGAACCTGTGTGTCCAACAGAATTTGAAGTCTCTTGACTTGATCTTTTATATAAGTCATATATAGAAGTTCTGGAATTGCAAGGTCTTGTATCATTTGATCCATGTTCTAAAGTATATCTTTCTGGAGGCGATAAGGGGTTAAGTCTTGCTCTCCAAGATGGGATTTGGTAAGTGAAGTGGTGGGTTGCATTGGACTCTTTCCATTTTGAAGTGAAGAGATGAACTCTTCCACATCTGCATGCTATATCAGGTGAGCAGTCTGTCTTAGGTGAGTGACCCCCAAGACATTTTGGACATATCTCGCTACCTCTATGATCTCCATGTGATGTTCCAGCTCCTTCAGATGCTGATTCCTTTCCTCTGTTGTGTTTCCCATATGGTACCGGCTGAACATGGTTGAAGGAAGAGAAAAAGTGTTATGGAATGGGTATTATTTTTACTTTTTTCTTTATCTTATCTTATCTTTCAGATCACGTGACTTCTTCACATTTCACATCTTCACTTAGTTACATGATACTCTTTAACTCTTCACATGTGCACTCTTCACAGAGTCACACTTCCATTCTTCCACACCATGCCTTAGGTGCATGTTGTGCTTCTCTTTATCTCTGCTGGCTTCTCTTCTATTTCCCTTGATAGAAGCTCAGCCCTGAACACACTTGATGTGCATTCCTTTAATCTCCATTTCCCTTTACCCTAGCATAGCTTGATTCATGCTAGATATATTGTAGTATAAATATGAGTGTACTTTGGCTGATACCTCTCAGCCTAATCAACTTGTCAAAGTTGCCTTAAGCCCCTGTGCTTTAAGGAGTGAGTTGACATCGGTGAAGCAACATCCCCTCTTATTCTCATCCAGCCAGCCAGACTTAGGATATCAAGAGATGCTCAACCTATTTACGTACTTAAAGCATAGGCTACTTTATAGGGTGGTATGGTTGACTTAGTGTCTCCGTGTTAGCTCACTCCCTAGATTCATAACACTCTGATTAGGCTGAATACCTATACAGTAGCCTAGAGTTTTGCTTCACAGTTTATACTTGATAATCCTGAGGGTAGGGTTCTACAAGAATGGCTTTATATGCCATCAGACTTAGTATCCTCACTGCACTTTCTATCACAGTATCAGCAGCTCTAGTGCTGTACTTTGTCTTGGCTTAAAGCCAAAGAACTTCATTGAACACATTAATTGACTCTGGTGCAAGAGTCTTAATTTTTCAAGATGTCTTATTGAGAACCAGTTGACCCCTTCAACCCCTACAGTTCAGACTCTACCACTACTCCAAAAGGCTTAGAAGCCTCTGTCTTTGACTCTTTCCCACCACCTCCAGTTGAGCCTTTAGCTCCCATTTCTCCTGCCATGTCTTTTGCAGAACCCTCTGGTTTCTACAATGCTTTCAACCCCAATCAGCAGCTGGTCAACATTTTAGATCAACTTGCTTGCATCATGTTGCAAACGCAAGAGAGCTACACTGCCTCAACTATCTCCATGGTCCTATCAGATGACCTGGCATCGTTCTACGGGGCTGGAACCAGGGAAAGGGTTTTCTCGTATGGCTATATCCAGGTTGCCACCCTTATAAGCTGATCTAGGGTGCCACCCTGTATCAAGGGTGCTCTGGATGCTACCACATGATCTTCTACAGTGCTACGGCTCGTAGGGTAATCTGGAATATGATAAGACACAATAGTAATGAGGACCTAACTGTGTCGCAGGTATAACATCGTCTTGACCAATGACATGGTCTTGAGTCACATGGTTATCTGTTATCTTGTATACTGGATGACTAGGCCGTATGCGAAGGTGTAGTCCTAGAACTGGTTAAATAAGAGATAAACGAATGTAAAGTGTACTGCAAGTCTTGAGGGTTTGACTTGTCACGGTGTACGAGCTGGCGTGCTGGACTGGGAAGAGTGGAGGTTGGCTTTATCTCCGGACAACCTCACTCCCGGGTACCATTGCTGGCAGGCGGGCGAATAGTCATCGTCTACTTGAGGATACTTCACTAGGCCACCTTGGTAGGCAGGGTAGGAGAGGTAACAAGTGGATTAGGCTGGGGGGACACCAGCCAACTCACAACCCCTTATATACAGTTACATGGTAGGGTCTAGGGTATACGGTATTACTATAAGTAGCTATAGGGTAAAGGGTAAGAGTCCATAAGGATGCAGCTAGGCATACCTCGATGCAAAGGTAAGGCTAGCCCTGAGAAGATCAGAATGGAAGGGCGTAGCAATAATGAAGAGATGGAAGATCGATCACAAAGTGTGAAAGATCAGGAAGGTAATCGTGGCAGAGATCCATCTAGGATCTTTGCAGGGTCTTGACCGATCAGATCAGGGAAATGCGGTGAGGAGGAGGCATGGTAGCCTGTAGGTATGATCGAGGGTTAGGGGTGATCGGTGATGTCGTGAAGGTATGAAGAGTGTGAAGTTGTGAAGATGTGACAGGGAATGGAGTGATGATGTAAAGGGTCGGAATGGTCACATGATCAGGGAAAAAGAATAATCATGGGATTCTAAGGTAAAATCCTGTATCATAACATATCACTGCTTCCATCCATGTGAATGGAACACAGAAAGATATTACAAAGAAGATCGCCAATCCCAGCAAGTGGGATGGCAAAAAAGAAAACTTTCATCTTTGGATGACGAAAATAGAGTTGTGGGAAGGGATGCAACAATGGGGCAGTGACAAGCTCTGCACTGTTGCCATCCTTTCAAGATTAGAAAAGAATGCAGAGACATTCGCCTGTCTTATGCTAGAAAAATTTTCAGAGGCAGAAAATGAGCCTCAACTAGACAAAGACAAGGACCCCATTCCTGGAATGTTTCTTGGTGATGACACATGGCCTTTGATGAAGGGCCTAAAAGAACATTTCATCAAACACTTTAGAATCGACTTTCTAGCTCATGATTCTTTTGCCAAGCTAGAGAAGTACTATCAAAATGGCAAGAACATCTTTGACTGAACTTCTAAGTTCCAGTTGCTAGTTAAGAAGGCAGAGATCTCTACAGACCACACCTTATCAATTCTCAAGTGAATGGTAGATTGCCCCATCTACCACCAAGTTAATCTGCAAAATTCAAAAGCAGATTATTACAAATTTTTAGAACTCGCATAGAATGTGGGCCATGTGTTTGAAAAGGAAAAAGAAGAACATGGCACAACTGCTAAGCCTTTTTTTCAGGGCTATGGAAACCAAGGAAGCCAGTGGCAATCTGGCTCTAACTCGCCTTAGCAACCTTGATACATGGCTACAGGAACTCAACCTGGCCATGGAGCCCCTATGGAGATTGGGGCATAGGGTCAACGTGCAACAACATCTTCAAAGTTCGCATTGAGACCTGAAACTTGCACTTGTTACAACTATAACAAGAAAGGTCACATCGCTCCCAATTGTCAGGAGCCAAAGAGAAGACAAGTCCACTCTCAAGGCGGTTATAATCAGTGGGGATAGTGGTGCCCCCCACAATATGAATATCTCACACCAATCCCCACTCCCGAGACAATGCAGATTCATGAAGTCTCCTTCTCTACTTCCAACTTTGTTTTGGAGGAAGCTAAAGCTTCCTACCAAGATAAATTTGAAAGCGAACTTAAGGTCAAGCAATGCAGCCAAGTTCATTTAAACTAGAACTGACCAAGATTGTTAGAGGTAATCATGGTTGAAGAACTTTTTCTCAATCTCATCTTCCATGCATCTCAGAAATAACTATAACTCCAGATAAAATTGAGAAAATACAAAATGACAAAAAGATTTCCCCAGTCATGTCTCCTATTTCCCTTTCTACCAGCATATTTGATACTACTGACATTTTTGACCCAAGTGGTCTAGATGATTGTATTAATTTAGCATTTGGTTGATCTGTCAGGGCATCTCGAAAGAGCATGGCACCAGATTTAAAATATAGTGTGCTTAATTCCCTGATTATGGAAAACAAGATTCCGTTATCTATTAAATCCTCTACTTTACAGAAAAGCAATGCTCATCATGGAGAGTATAACATCCCATGTCAAATAGAAGTGCCCTATGAGGGTCAGGCATGCAAGGTTACCCTCAAAGCTCTCCTCAACTCTGGGGCCTACTCTACTTTCATTGACGCTCGTGTCATTGAGAAGTATGATCTCAAGAAGAAACCTCTCTATCATTCCCTTGAAGTGGTCAATGCTGATGGGTCAATAAATGCCCAAGGAACTATTAATTATTATGTGTCTCTGTACATCTCTCTTGCAGGACACTCAGAAGCCCTAGACATTCTGGTTTCAACTCTAGGCACTCATCAAATAATTATCAGATATGACTGGCTTGCTCGCCACAACCCTGCTATCAATTGGGTTGAAAAAACTATTTCATTCCCTCAGTGTACAGCTTCTTGCAAAGCGCATCAAGAGCTCACTGCTAATCTTCGCACAATCTCTGCAGAAGAGTGAAGTGAACTTGAAAAAGCTGTTCCCAAGGCTTACCATGACTTCTTAGACGTATTCTCAGAAGAAGAGTCTAACTGACTATCTAAGAGAAAGCCATGGAATCATGCTATTGAACTCAAGGAAGACTTTGTGCCAAAGAAAGGTTGTGTTATTCTGCTCTCTGATGCAGAGCAAGAAGAAGTTCATACCTTCTTATCTGAGGAGTGGAAGAAAGGATACATCTGGCCTTCCAAGTCTCCCCAGACAGCTTCTGTTTTCTTCATTCCTAAAAAAGATGGAAAGAAAAGAATGGTTATGGACTATAGATATTTAAATGAAGGCACCATCAAGAATGCCTATCCCTTACCCCTTATTTTGACTCTCATCAATTGGCTTAAAGGAACTAACATATTCACCACTCTGGACCTCCACTGGGGTTATAACAATGTTCACATCAAAGAAGATGACAAATGGAAAGGTGCTTTCATTACATCTGAAGGCACTTATGAACTATTGGTTATGTACTTTGGCATGACTAACTCACTGGTGACATTCCAGCAGATGATGAATGACATCTATGGGAATATGTGGATTTGCATTCTTATTTATCTAGATGATATCTCGGTCTTCACACAGGGCAAAACTCATGAAGAACATGAAAAAATAGTTCAGAAAGTCTTACAGCGACTTTGTGACAATGACTTGTTTGCCAAGCCATTCAAGTGTCACTTCTTGCAAAATAAGGTAGACTTCCTAGGAATGGTTATCTCCAAGGACAGAGTAGCTATGCAAAAAGGCAAGGTTGATGCCATTTTAGATTGGCCAGTGCCAAAGAAGATCAAGGATGTCCAATCCTTCCTAGGTCTTTGCAACTACTATTGTCAATTTATCAAAGATTTTGCGGAAATCTCAAAACCACTAACAATGCTTACATGCAAAGACACTCCTTTCAAATGGAATTCTCCCCAACAACAAGTGTTCGATATGCTTAAAAACACATTTACCTCTGCACCTCTCCTTGTTTTCCCCAACATGTCAAAACCTATGTGAATTGAAGCTGATGCTTTAGATCTCACAACAGGTGCAGTCCTCTCTCAACAATGTGAAGATGGCCTTTGGTGTTGAACTTGGTGAATTGACACTACCAAGTTACTAGCTACTAGCTACAAGTAGATAGCCTTATATAGTAACACATACCCACAGATACACGAGTATACTGTACACAGCACCCCTATTGTTCGCCCTAAGCGAAATAACTGTGGTTCTACTGTACAGTAGATTAGATAACCATATCTACCTGTATATAAGAGCTTCTAGCTCCGCATTCAATATACAGGAGGCTTTTTACCATTGTATCACCTCTCTGGTGAGTTCAGAGGTTCTTCCTCTGTAATGGCACCCTAGTGGCTGCCCCCAACCTCGGTTCAAGAACTCCTTGTACACACCAAGGAGTACTTTTTGTTTTACAATGTCTCCACTTTTCTCCCATCCTCCTACCTATAATTCACTGGCCATGCCCTCTATAGAGGAGGCAGCTCGCCTTGTTATTGATACTATTACTTCTTCGCCCCAATATGGGGTTCTTTCTGTAGACTTACCCCTCTACACCACTAGACTTAGGAGTGGTCACCCCGATTCAAACTATGCCCTTCATGTACGTGCCTTTACCCAAGACCCCTGACTTTCCATTCCCATCGAAGCCCATCTCGATGCCAGATCCCTCCTTCATTCCCTCTACACCACCCTAGTAAACATATAGAGGCTTCATATGGGAGCCAGCCGAGCCACCAATAACACAAATGCAACCGCCACCTTCCTCACCTCCATCATAAGCTCAGTTGCTACCAACATGGAAACAGCCTTGTTGGAGATGGCACACCAGATGGAGTTCAGCAAATTCCTCGATGACCTGGATGAATATTTAAGGAATCTAAACCAGGTTAACTCCACACCCAACAACCTCACCCCTTCTGCGTCATCTAAACCCCTCGCCCTTGACAAAATGCTGATCATGGAGCGATTAGAATTCTACTGGACTGGTGGTGAGGGCCAGGTAGTACTTCCCCCTGCTCATCCACAATACAGAGAGGCATGCTTCCAATGCCATCGCCTGGGACACTTATGTGTAGATTGTCCTGTATATCAATGCCCCTTCTGCATGCTATGGCATCCTGGCCATACACAAAATCAGTGCAACCTATGCCATCCTACCTCTTTTCCCATGGATCGTACCACAATTAGATCGCCACCCATTTCACCATCCACCTCATCACACAATTCCTCCAATCCTCCTTCTCTCCAGCACTCCCCTATTTGTTGTACCACAAGGCATCCAGGGCAAGTTC
>JBBPKD010001130.1:0-11567 GCA_038089075.1 Singerocomus inundabilis
TAGGTTCCCGCGCGGGTCGGATGGGGCGTGGTCTCGCCGGTGGGGGGGGGGGGGGGGGGGGGGGGGGGGGGGGGGGGGGGGGGGGGGGGGGGCAGAGAGTGTATAGGAGGGTCCATACCACGATGGGACAGAGGGGAAGGGACAGGTGGGTGCAGTGTGGGATGCGCTGTGACAAATCGGGCAGGAGATTCTGGTAATAACACCAAGAAGGGGGTCAGGGGTCAGGCTATGGTAGGGGATTGCTTGAATGAGATGTTGGAAGTGGATCCAGGTATTCGGGTTTGACAGTGGGTCTATGCCAGTAATGGAGTAGAGGGTCTGGCGGTGAGATAGCCCTGAGTGGGGGAACGTGTAGTTAAGCTGTTCCATGGAGATGGACCTCCGGAGAATTTCTAAAGAAGGGAGCGAGGCGATGGATGGCGCGGCTAGAAGGTCGTACAGGTGATCAAAGGTCTGCGGGAAGAACCACGCAAGCCTGACAATTTGAAGAATTATTTTAAAGGTATGGGCAAGTGACTCGTGAGGGTGATGAGGTAGAGGCACAGTGAGGGGGGAAAGTCAATCATGTGGAAAGTTATGTGCTTAAAGGACCAGATGCGCTGGTAACTGAGTTTATCTAGGTGTTCCGCAGTGATGTTACGAACTAGAAAGGTTTTTTGGCGGGGGGTCAGCCGCAGGAGGCATCGATATCAGTGGTGACAGGATCGGCAGGGGGGTGTTTTTGGGTAGGCTACAGATGCTGTTGATATGGGTAGTGAGTAGGGATAGTAAGATCAGCATCCTTTCAGAGGTTGGGTCGCCGTTGAATCCAAAGACCTACAGTAGAGCTTTAGGGTGCGGGGCCAGTCGCCAGGTGAGTTCGATATGTTAGTCCAGGCCTTTGAGGGGTTGGTTGGCGGTGAGAAAGTGGATCTCTAGAAATCTGGTTGTGTGCTAGGGGGTATAGTAGAGGAACATTTGTTGGCGGGGGAGTTGGGTGGGTAGGGTTATGTTATCGGGGGAGGAGTCAGTCTGGTTTTATATTGGCGCTTACGGGTGGGTTTGGGGCCGTTATAGGTCTATGTCAACAGTTAGCGAGTTCTATTTGGGCCAGCCGTGGTCAGGAGGTATTTCTGCCTGGGCGGGTCTCATTTGTGGGGATCTTACACGGTGGGTATGGTATGTCAGGGGGGGTACGTGGCGGCGCGTGGTTAGGCTGCTCGTCAGTTTCAAAGGTAGCATCGGTGGGGGCACACTTTCGGCGTGTCCCTCAGCTATTTCCGTGTCCTTTTAGGATGATTATGGTCATGGTATATCGTATTTCCGGGGGCCAGACTGGTGTCTGGCCTTGCATGCTTCCTTAAAGCGTGGGAAAAACCGACCATGGTGATGATAGCGGTTCAAGGAGCTCCTGCCGAGGAGCTTTTCTCCACCTGTGATACCCGGGGATACATCAACTGCGAACACCATGATTGAGCTCTTCATGTGGACGACTTTTTCATGCAGCTCTTCGTCCCACACACTCGCTCCCTTGTCAGCCACCGCCGTCGAATTCCATTGTCACCCCCACTCAGAAGATGCATTCCGTCAGGGTGAAACGCAATTAACCACACTCGCATACAGGCGTCAAGTACCATCGTTGAGTCTGACTGAATTGTCAGCATCGCACGATCACTCCTCATAACCGCTACACACCAATCTTCGTCGATGTCATTCTCACTGATGTGTGGGCCTTGAAGGACAAAAGAATGAAGTGTTTCGGTTTGCTCGTGCCAGTGGTGCGCAAAGTCACATCTACACGTTCCCTCGTTCTTCACCCTGGTGCCTCGTGTTTTTGGCGCTTGTTTGATCCCGGCTAGGGGATTTCGCCGCGACGACCAAGCAAGCCGACTCATCAATGAAGCCTTTCTTCGTTGCCAAGGGTAGTTACCCTGGGAGTCCTGGAACTAGCGAACGACCCACACAAACATGCAAAGATACCACTGCGTCTCTTGAACAGCGAGTACCCATATCCTAGGAATATGTTTCCTGCGGGATGGGGACTTTTCCTGCGTGGGTCCCCCGGTCCCTTGTTCCAGGGCTCTGAAGGCTGGCACTACTTTTTTTCCACGTGCGGTCTCCTGATGTTCCTCAGGATCCTCCAAGTTCTGATTCCCCGTGCTCAACCTCTGCATACATCACAAGTTCCTCATGACTTGTAGAAGGAATCGGGAATTAGGACTGAACATCACTTGCGTCACATGTCTCTGGCTTTCCCCTAGCAGTAGCAGGCTAACAGACCCGTTCTGGACTTCTCGGCACTTGTGACGTGCCCCACCATGGCTAACTCACTCTGTCATTACAAGCTGCAGCTTTATGAATGGAGTCCCACCTCGTGAAAGCTGGCATATTTGAGTGACTCGCTGATTATTCCATGAGGTAAGCCGTTTGTTCTACCTTTTGTGGCTGGCCAGGTTAGCATTGGATCATCTATCCAGCACTTATTAGTCTTACTTTCCCCTGCGTGAACACAGTTCGTAACACGGTCAGTACTCAAGTACTCAACTGCAACCTCGTCTCAGCGGCCTTGTGGCAGACTTCTATGTCGAGTTACAGTCCTTTGGACGCCGTGATACCCCTTCGATATGGCTATGCTAGACCGTCTTGTAGGTGGCTATTGGTCGAGTTACTCCGAGTTCTCACTGGTAAGCTTGAGAAATGAGCATTGTGCCTGAGAATATTGTCGATTTTGGTCCGTACATTATATGGACATCTACTCTCGTAGCTGGCACGTTGGACTTTGTCTGGCTCGCTACTTCGCTCCGTTGACACGAGTTTACTCATGTCAGCGGTCCTGTACCTCTCTATTTTTGGGACAATGGTCTTTGCACACTGTTGCTGAATTACTAATGTATTACTCACTGTCGATGTGTAGGCGTCTGGGGGTAGCTGATGCCATCCACCCTCACGATGGTGATTCTTTGGCAGTCACTCCAGTTTCCGTAATTCGGGACATTCATCCCCCCTTCTCCCCCTCACCGCCACAATCAAGCTACGTTAGTCATGTTCCGGTCTCTCTTGATTACTACGCTCCGCAACTCTGATCTCACTAAGTACAGCGCCTTCCCAGCTCCGATGGACCCATGTCAAGGCTTGCCGAACCAATATAAAAGGACGAGGCAGTTGCAGTCCCAGGGAGCTATATCACACACACATCCTTCCCCACCATGCATTCGATAACGAACAAACCTCCTCCTGGTATTCCCTACTTTACCCCTGCACAAGTACCCGCAGCTGGCACTGCGTACGATCCACAACCAGACGGTAGACCCATACCAAAGCTATTCCAACCAATCAAGATACGAGGGACTACATTCCACAACCGTATCTTCGTAGGTGCTTTTATCTTGTCTCAGATTGACCAGCGACCAATTGAGACCAATTTCAGCTCTCTCCACTTTGTCAATACTCTGCTGAGGACGGTCATTTCACCGCTTGGCATCAGGCTCACCGTGAGTACGCTCCTTTGATCGAGTACAGGAAAGGCTCTAGAATGTACCCAGTTGGCGGAATCTTCACTAGGGGGCCCGGACTATCCATAATAGAGGCGACAGCCGTGTTACCTGAAGGACGGATTACACCAGAGGACGCTGGTCTGTGGAATGACAGTCAAGCCGAGTCGCTTCGCAAGATTGTCGAATTTGCCCATTCTCAGAACCAGAAAATTGGTATTCAACTCGCACATGCAGGTCGCAAGGCATCCACAATCGCTCCATGGATACACTCTGGATTAGCAGCACCAGAGAAAGTCGGAGGATGGCCTGATAACGTTTGGGGACCTTCGACCGTACCGTTCAATGAGAACTTCCCAGTTCCAAAGGAGCTCTCCAAGGCCCAGATCAAGGACGTTGTGGTCGCATTCGCTGAGGCTGCAAAGCGCGCTCTCAAGGCTGGAATTGACGTGATCGAGATTCACAATGCTCATGGATACTTGTTGTGCTCTTTCTTGAGTCCTCAGTCTAACAAGCGCACAGATGAGTACGGTGGTAGCTTCGAAAATCGCATCCGCTTAACTCTGGAAGTCGTCGATACCATCCGTGACATCATCCCAAAAGACATGCCATTGTTCCTCAGGTACGCGATCCGTGGTTAGACCACAAATCAAGTACTGAAGTCAGAATATTAGAGTCTCCGCAACGGACTGGTTGGAGGAGGCTCTACCAGATGAACCCTCTTGGCGGGTCGAAGACACTGTCAGGCTTGCGAGTATACTCGCGGAACATGGTGTCGATTTCCTGGATGTCTCCAGTGGTGGGAACCACCCCAAAGCCATTATTAAGGGTGGTGAAGCCTACCAAGCACCGTTCGCACATGCGGTGAAGCAAGCCGTTGGAGATAAGCTCGTAGTCGGATCCGTTGGGTCGATTGCAAATGGAGTGGTGGCGCAGAGAGTGCTGGACCAGGGGCAGGCAGACGTCGTTCTTGTGGGACGGTTCTTCCAGAAAAATCCCGCAGCAGTATGGTCGTAAGTCACTCTGAGTTTCTTGGCTCGCTTCTCTTTGACAGCGGACATGCTTCCCTAGGTTCGCCTCTGACTTGGGAGTAGCAATCAAGATTGCGAACCAGATAGAATGGGGGTTCGCAGGTCGTGGTGGAGCTAGGAAAAGATTGGATTGGTAACGAGCCTGAAAACTGGGAAATGGGTGGAATGCAAGAGGTTGACAGGCCCAGTAAATTCACATGGTAATTTAGTGGCCCTAATCTGACATTCGAATATGATTTGTGGAGGCCGTGCAGTACTATGGCGACCTCAGTCATGGAGAAGTCACACCGACATCTGACAAATGCCAAAACATTTGACTTGCCGTCATAGTGAACGCAGTTGAGAACTTCAGACTCCGCTTCGGCAGTGCTCGGCACGTGACGCTGGAGTACTGTGACGAGTGCTCTTCCGGTACTCATTCATTTTTGCTTCAAACGAGTTCGTTTTAGATTATGATATATAATAGAAACTGTCAGTACCGGTGGAAAATGGAGTTGAGTCTTGTAAGTTCATCACTCAATGAAAACCGACGAGTCACTTGACTGACCAGTTACATACTTGATTGACAACCGAAACTCCGTGACCACCGGCTCCTCTTCTAGTTCCGTCCTCGCCTATGATTGTCCATGCCACCTCGTGTACTATGTCGTCTGGGGAAGCAAATTCTACTTTTCATTCACCAGTGAGCACCTCGATGCATTAATTCTCTGATGAGAGAATGCATCCAATCACCAATATCCTATTTGTGGTCTGTGCGGGTCTTGGGGCATTGCTTGTTGCAATACCTCTTCCAAAGGTGTTAGGTGAGCAGTTTACTGACACGCTGATTGCGACTCCAAAATCCATCGAACAGTCACTGGAAATGTGGGGATATCTATGCTCATCATCTGGACCGAGCTTGCGTGCTGGGTACAAGGTACCAATGCAATACTTTGGAATCAGAACATTGAAAATTGGGCTCCGGTTTGGTGCGATATTTGTACGTCCAACTCACGAACCTTTATAACACCAAGGGCTAAACTCGATCAAGGTGGTTACTTTCTCATTGCTACAGATATTGCCCTCGCTGCGAGCGGCGTGTCGATCAATCGTCGCTTGTACTTGATTGTTACAATGGATCCCAGAAGATATGAGGTATCATCACAGCTGCTCCTGACGACATGGTCGACTGACATATAAACAATAAGGCCTTCAACATAGCAATCGATATCATCCTCTGTTTGGTGATTCCCTGCGCATCTCTTGCTCTGGGTGCGTATTTGCAGGAGTGCTCAGCCTTCTACCTCCGTGCTTATTGTACATCGTAGAATATGTTGTTCAAGAATATCGGTTTTACATTTATGAGGACGTTGGCTGCCTTCCGGGTGTAGGACCCCTCGATCTTGCCTTTCCTCTTGTCTGGATGCTCCCCCTGTTGATGGGTGTGATATCTGCTGGATATGCATGTGGGTGATATGTCAAGTCCGGGACCATGAGTTGATACCTCGTATCTAGGTCTTACCGCACAAGCAAACTTCCGGTGGAGCCACGAGCTAACTGGAGATCCAAGAGTGACCTCAACGTTGAACCGACGCTTCATGGCCTTGGGAATTGTTAGTACAATATACGGAATGATCCCGAGTTCGATAGCCATCGCCTCAATAGCAACTACATATCCGGTGGTGCCATGGCCTGGATGGACAGCCGTTCATTCAACCATCGACGATATCGTCTATTTCCCCGCGCAGGAATGGCAGTCGGATTTCAGTAGGGTTACCAGAGTTGAATTGCGGCGTTGGACGATCGTAACGCTTGCTTTCGTGGTCTTTGCGTTCCTTGGGTTATCCGCAGAGATGAAGAAAATGTATTGGACGCCGATTAAAAGCGTCATCAAGAGAGTCTTGTCCACTGGTCAGAAATGGTGCAGTCTTGTTGACCTTGATTCTGAATCTATACTCACCGTGGCTCGTAAACCAGTACTCGTATTGTGGGTGAGCAAACCGCAGATGGAGACCTGGACAATCAGAGAGGTAACGAAGCTCTTCGGTTCTCCCGACATTGCCTTGATGACTCACTTTGCGCCTAGTTTCTCGATCATCGTGTTTCCGTCGATATTTTTTCATTCTGTTCAAGAAACTATGTGCGAAGAAACGACCAGAAGGCCTCGCCTCGACCGACGGACTAAGGTCTGATTCGGGTATGGAAGGCTTACAGATGGCCTTGCCTGTCTTCCTCCCTCCCGCCACGATACACCCGACTCATCCGTCGTGGAAGCCGCATTATGAAAGCCTCGTCCCGACCGGTAGATCAGGGTCGGATCCTGGGACGGAAGTTTCACGGACAGCTTTTCCCGTCCTCCTCCCCCCTGCTACGACATACCCTACTCATCCGTCGTAGAAGTCACACTATGAAAGGGGCGGTCGTTCCGCCTACGTGTGAGTGGGCCATTGTCTCACTTTTGATCGGGTTTCGTAGGTTGCATGCACTTCAGTGTACGAGTGCTTAGCCGAGCAGTGCTATTTCAAACCTTTGAACTATGTCATTACTTCAGTGACTGCATACGAGTGTATTCTACACTCATTGTGTTCACAGGGTATACTTTATCTTTGCCTTATCATGATGTGCTGTTCCTGTACAGTCTGAGGTTTGGATTTGTGGAGTTCCATGGAACAAATTACCTAGTAATTTTCGGAAGAAAATGTTGTTTGTTAGCATACTAACATGTACAGTAGTTCCGTGTCTGTTTGTAAAAATAAAAAGTCAGAGTTCACATGTTGACCACTGGGATTCGGTTTAGACCTATAATTGTTGAAAAGCCCAGTTAGTGGGCGCGTGCGATCTTCAATTAATTCGACCATCCTTTTCTGACATCCTCCAAGTTCCCATGCTATGCCAGAGGGCAATCGATGAATCGATGATGGGATGTCTCCCTCCTATTGAAGACGGGGGGTGGACGTTGACAAACACAACTAAAAATGGTGGAACATGCCTCATTTGCAGCCTACTTTTCCACCCTCTCGGCGTTAAGCCCGCCCTCTGGTTGTGGTTTTAGCAAATAGCTGGCTACTAACCGGTCTACGGGAGGAAAGAACGCACCCATCGAGCCAGGTTTTATTCTGCCACGCTTCCACCTTTGTTCTCCACTCCAAGTTCGCCATGTCGTATGCCGTGACCGAAGTTGCTGAAATCTTGGACTGGCGCACTCGGTGCAAGGTCCGCAAGGCTGCCCAAGAAGCATCCATCCCGGACGAGTGGAGAATCAAGGTGCCGTTAGACACATCTTTGGATGTTCGCTCTGTCACAGCGGACTGTGGGCTCTTGTCGCTACGAGAGCTCGATATCGTCGATCTTGGCACGAGGGATGTGTCTGCGCTGGTTCGTTTGCTCGCAGACAAGAACTCGGGGTACACAAGTGTCGAGGTCACCACGGCGTACGTCAAGAGCGCCGTTGTCGCGCACCAAGTGGTGAGTCTGTGGTTCGTTGTCATCCTATCCTCTCTTCGAGCAACGGGGCAGATCAAAGCTAACTGATTCAGACGAATTGTCTCACAGAGATATTTGTTGAGCGTGCTCTCGCTCGGGCGAAAGAAGTGGATCGGTATCTAGTGGAACATGAGGAGCCGATGGGCCCGCTGCACGGCTTACCGATCTCGCTGAAAGACCAGTTTACGATGAAAGGACTAGAGACGATCATGGGTACGGACAGATGCTATAGAGCATTTCGCCCACTCATTGACTTCATGCCTCTTAGGATACGCCTGTAACATTGGAAAGTTTGCAGAGGAAGACTGTGTTTTGGTTGAAATTCTGTACGAACTCGGAGCGGTGCCATTGGTTCGTACTAATGTGCCCCAGACACTCATGGTAAGTGCCGCTGCGTGTGTTGTTTAAGCGCCGAATGAGAACCATGGGGACCAACACGAAACTGATCCCGTCTCTCAACCGCGCAGTGGGGCGAAACACATAATAATGTATTCGGCCGTACGACAAATCCCTATAATAGAAAGCTTACCCCTGGCGGCTCCTCTGGGGGGGAAGGTGCGCTCCTTGCGATGAGGGGTAGCCCCTTGGGAGTAGGCACTGACATAGACGGGTACCGTTTCCCTCCCTGATCGAGTATGAGAATGAGTAATATCGAATGCGTTGTAGATCTCTCCGCATTCCCAGCGCTTTCTGCGGATTGTACACCCTTCGGCCTTCGTATGAACGCCTTCCTTATTTTGGGGCCACTAACACCTTGATGGGCCAAGAGTCCATTTCCTCTGTGTTGGGGCCGATGGCCACATCCATCTCTGCATTGAAGCTATTCACAAAGGCGATTATAGATGCCAAGCCATGGGATCGCGACCCACTCGCGATCCGAAAGGTATGGAACGATGAAGAATATCGACTGGTAGAGCATGGCGATGGAAAAGGAATGTGCTTTGCGATATTGTGGGATAATAAAGTGGTCAAGCCACATCCTCCTCTCATTCGGGCCATGAATTTGGTCAAAGATGTATTGGAGAAGGAGGGACACCAGGGTGAGTTTGTCCTATCGCCAGTTTCTAACTGAAACCTCAGAAAGCAGACCTAGTGATCGACTGGGAACCTCTCAACCACATTGACATATACAGGAATGCTGTGAGTCCCTGAAGTGTACTCGGAAGCCTATTGACTCTTGGGATACATGTAGCAAACTATTCTGGTCGCTGATGGAGGAGAAGACTATCAGAGGAGCTGTGAAGCGTCTGGTGAACCCCTAATTACATCCATGAGCCCTGAGGAGGATCCGCACCCCTTTGACTTGGAGGTTTCGCTCGTGAAGAGTTTAGTTGGACCTCCGAGGAATAGAACTTCCTGGGAGGTACGCTCGTGATGTTGCTAGATGACACTACCTTATTCTTCTCATCCTTAGCTATGGCAACTCCACACAGAGAAACGTACCCTACGCAAGGCGTACCTAGACCACTGGAATGCAACAAGACACAGAACAGGTACAAGCAGACCCGTCGATGCCATCATTTCGCCTGCTGTAGCCTACACCGCCTGTCCACACGGGTTAAATTAGTGAGTCGCATTTGAGTCTGCATACTAGATGAGTTCTGACCTCTTCTTGCCATCTAGTGATTCATTTTATACGACCCTCGGAAATGCGATGGACTATGCTTGTGCCGTGTTTCCTGTCACGTTTGCCGACCCCAAGCTCGATCACCCAGTAGCCCCTCACGATTTTCACAATCACGAAGACGAGGCGTTTTACAAGCTCTGTGCGTCGTGTGCACTCGACCCGTTGTCGATTCAAACTTAACGTTCAACAGATCATCCGGACGTGTTCCCTGGCGTACCTGTTGGACTTCAACTTCTTGGTCGTACGCTCGAGGAGGAAGCGGTGATCGGTATGGTTGAACTGGTGGATGCGGCCATTAAGAAATACACTGTTGACCAAGTATGAGAGGTGACCATTCAATCTCAATTTGCTTCCAAGCTACGGCATGTCGAGGATGGAAAACCAGCAACCCGGCTGGATCATTCTATTCTTTTCGTTCTATTATATGTATAGGGTGTGGGAAATAGGGCTACACTGTTTCGAAGGACGAGGGGAAAAGTATGGCTACATCGATTTCAGATAAGAATATTCAAAGATAGTGGGACCAGTCGTCGCTGTATCCCGAAGAACTGGCCTGGTCAAAAGTAAAGTCGATGCTAGCCATGAAGTGGTGGTGCTGATTATTGACAGGCCAGCGGGTACCGTAATGAGGAGAGGCCATGTCAGACTCGGCGTCAGGCTGCCATGCTTGAGACGCGTGAGCCGAATGAGTGGCGTAACCTTGGAATAGATGGTGATGGGAATATTGATCGGGTGTTATCGGATAAACTTACCATGCGCTGATCCGTGCTCGGGGCTGATCGGAGAGGATAATCCAAATGGGGTTATGGCACTGGTCTGGCTATCCTGCTTTGTGTCCGAGACAGTCAAAAGAATATCGATCGCTTTTCGAGGTTGTTAGTAATCGACCCTTGAAGATGCCGCTCGAGACACTACACTACCTTTTCGCAGAACCGCCTGCCGGGTCCGCAGTTCTTCTCCCGTAAGGTTCTTGATGATATCCCGGAGTGTATTGAAACATTCTACCTCCCTTTCACGGTACTCTCGTTGCAGAATGACCTTGTTCTGCTGAGAGGGAGGTGGGGATGGTCCGCGCGGAGAGAATGCTTGGTATCCACGGTGCATTTGTGCACGCTTTTTGTATCGAACGGGGATTTCGACAGGGCATGAAAATGTCGGATTGGGTTTAAATATATGTTGGTTGACAGGCGCTAACTTTCGATTCACCCTCTATGACAATGTACGTAGAGGGCACACAGCCCTTGCGGCCGAACGGACCTGGCACTGAGAGGAGGCTTACCAGGCACCTGGACAATATTCTCATGGCGGACCCCCTCGTTGTGCCTGCTCTCGAGGCACACCACTCGCGAATGATGTAGGAACTCCAAAGATTCTCCGTCCTGTGTTGCATGGTACATGTATGTCTCTCTGGGCCGACATTTGGGGACACCGACTCCGACGGCTGGTGTGGAATATGGCACAGCGGAGGCACGAGCTCCGAGGCAAGTGGAGAAAGGAAGATGCGACTAGCCTAAACTCGAAAAATTGGGCCGCCGGAGATGAGCATGATGACGCTGCGATTCTAGCTGCCCATGTGGTCGGTACTGCCTCTGTGGTGGATGGATCCCTCGTCCTAAAAGATGTTCAAAGAGACACAGCGAAGTGATTTCGTGCAGGGCAGTTGAACGTGACATGGAGCTTCGACGTGAGACTTTTGGTAAAGGTGCAGCAGCGGATGCATCGTCCGAAAACGGGCGCATCAGCACATCGATCACCTGCCAATGGCACTTTTACAGGAGAAAGCCAAGGCATGTGCATGTCTCGGCACGGATCGAAATGCTATGGCAACCCCGGATGTGCGCCTTGTTGTGCATTTGGGGTGATATTGAGTCACACGAGCGCAAAAGCTCTTGGTCTCGTAGGCTGAGCAAGTCGTTCATGCAACCCTCGAACTGAGCTCGCCTGTCACGCATTGTGAGTCGACGTTCAATTCCTCTA
>JBBPKD010001131.1:0-11524 GCA_038089075.1 Singerocomus inundabilis
TCCTCTGGCACTTCAGAGCTACCTCCACTCACACCTTCCCCCTCTCTTTGCTGGAGCCCTGCTCTACCACCACCTGCTCTGCCTATACTCCATTAGCACTGCCTGTTTGCAATGTGGTGGTACTCACTCTTTTCTTGGCTGCCACCTTAGCCTCTGCTTGACACCTTGCGTCCTCCTCTGCCTGCTTCTTAGCAGCCTCCTTAGCCTTCCTCCACTCCTCCTCCTCCCTTTTTGCTTTCACATGCCACCTTCACTCCACCACCTTTGCCTCCCACAATGCATTGCTGTCCTTAGTGCACTCAACCAACCACTTGTCACCCCATGTGTTGATGTCTGCAAACTCAGACATGGTGATTTGACTGTAAGAAATTATCACCAGACCACCTGGACTTTATACTATGCAGGTGATGTTCCACTCTGCCACTTTACCTTTCAAACTTTACAATCAACAGAGTCATGTGATCTTCAGTGGCCTTTAAGGGTTCAGGCCTAAGAGGGGAATACTGTTATATACCACACATCAAATTAACTCTGGTACCTCCATACCATCTTCATTATACCTCCAGTCCATTCTCCTCCATCTCTCCTGTACTTACTCCACTTCAGACTTGTATTTACCCATTTGCTTTGACTCTGTTTCCTTTATGTTCTCATATATTACTCCTACCTTACATTCCATTTCTCGCTTAGTTAGAACTTTGATACTGATGCTTGCTTAAAAGCACAGCTTTGAGGCTGCACTCTGGCATAGTCTTACCTCTGATCCCTCCAGTACATACTGTGACCTGACTCTGGACTTAGTCATCTGAGTCCCTTCATATATAAACCCTGTAGTCACATCTTGTATACTTTAGTCTAAAATCAACTCAACTTAACTAAATTTAACATGTTTTCCACTCATCCTCTGAAGTTGTAGATTGACTTTTCCTCAACACTTATCCTCTGACCTCCAACCCTTCATAAATTTGGGACACTGGATCTTATACAAGGGCACACCACATAAGGTGAAGCCAAGTCCCATCAGACCCCCTCAACTCTGGACCTCTGAAGTTCCCCTTGGAGCATGTTCATCTATGTTTAACAATTTTGCTGCAAGATTTGCACAATATAGTTATATAGACAGTGTAGATACATACAACATGTATATGTACTCCATGAAATATAAGTCATATCATTATGCCTTTTCATATCTGTGTTGCACTCTTTGTAAGGGAAAGAAACTCTCCTTGAAGGAGGGAGAACATATAATATGAGGAGATCAAATGATCTTAAATCCACATCAAGGGCACAGTCTTATTGACTATAAACAAACTTAGGAATTAACTTTAGCCCCCTATACTGCAGACTATTCAGTCTTGCATTGCCCATGGGTCAAATCCTTAGAGGATAATCATGCACCTTTTAGGTAGCAATTTCAACAGGGTATTCCCCCTGTCTATTCTTTTGCACTTTAGTATGTACAAATTCCTCCACTAGCTCCCAGGACTTCTAGTTCTTAAGCCTGCACCTTTAAAGGGCAGCACTATCTCTATTTCTTTGCTACTTAAAGCATATAACAAAAATACCTGCCCAGTTAGGCAATATCCATGGTGAAAAAAGGCACCCTGCATAGCAATTCAGGGATATATAAATAGTTAATTACTAGTGGGAAAGTGATAAATCAACTGAAATAGCCTATTATACCTGGCCCTAGTGGTCAGACACTTTCTCCACCCTTCAGGAAATCCCTAATAAATCTTCTGCTCAATCTGAGTATAAATCAGATGTTGCATACTGTTGCACATGCAAGGGAGAAATACTAGAAACAAGAGAACTAGAATGATAATGTGTACTAATGACAATATGATTCTTGGTAGGGGATGTCTTTGATTGAACTGCTGCAGGGCACATTGATACTGGCTGGCTGGCTGATAGAGGTGATAGGATGAGGGTAACCCCTAGTGTGGACTCACTTCTTTGCAGGTGAATATCCAAGTGGATTAGGCTGAGGGATGATAGCCAAATTATAGTCCCTTATATACTACTAATACATGCACATAGACCAAGTGGTGTGTGAGAGTAGAAGTAAACAGAGATTAAAAGCATGCTTCCATCAAATGGAAGAGAAGAAAGGAAGCAAGCAGAAATGAAATGAAGTATGACATGCCTGATGTGCATGGTAAGAAGCACAACACATGCAGAATGCATGATGTGGCAGAATGGAAGAGAATCATGACCCTGATCCTGCAGGTGACATGTGAAATGTGAAATGGTGAAGATGTGAAAGTATCACATGACTTGTGAAATGGTGAAGTTGTGAAATGGTCACATGATCTGAAAGATAAGATAAGATAATTAAGAAAAGAGAAATTGTACAAGTGTTTCTGTGAGTTCATAACACATACTTGTGCCAGGTAGTGGGAGCATTTTTGGCTTGCTTTTTAGCTTGCCCAGGCCATTCTAGGCCATCTTAGATTCAGCATTAGCTGATCACCACTTTTGACTTGCTTTTTAGCTTGCCTAGGCCATTCTAGGCCACTTGAGATCATATACCAGCTGATCACCATTTTTGGCTTCCACATGCCTAGAGATCCATAGCTATATACATAGCACTGTCAGATTGTTCTTTTTAGAGCATCTTGATACAGCAATTCCTTAGTAAACTAGGGATTTATACTTCTATCATCCCCATCTGTCATAATAATCAAGGGGCCATTTTCATGGCATTTAACCCTATCACAGAAATACAATCCAAGCACATCTGCTTGTGAGTTCACCACCTTAGAGATCTAGTTACTGATGGCAAAGTAACTCTCTATCATATTGAAGGCAGCAACAACTCTGCCAATATGTTCACTATAAATCTGGGCAAATTCAAATCTGTGAAGTTCAGACCCTAGCTGAAATTTTCCATTCCCCTAAGCATTCATTGTAGCTTCTAATGCATTTATGCTATCATTTATACTCTGCATTCAGCAAGGGGGAGTGTTGAACTGGCACTATTTAGCTGCCATTTACTAGCTACAATTATGTAGGATTACATTGTAGCAAAGGCCCCTATTGGCCACTTTAGCAAGATTAGATAACCTTATCTCACATCTTCTGTATATAGAGCTTCTAGCTCCACACTACTATACAGAGACAAATAGAGTGGTTCACTACATCTCCACCATCTGGTAGAGCCTGAGAGGTTCCTCCTCTGCTGATGCCCTAGTGGCTACCCACCTTGGTTCAATAGTTTTGACAATGGACACATCCATCAACTTTCTCACCTGTACAATCCACTCTTGTCAGATACATTGACCCTCTGAGAGCTTATGCTGATGCTAGTGAGCATGCACTCAAAATTGTATATGGCTGCACCAGCCTTCTCTTTGACTGGGAAAAGTCAGATGTCCCAAATGAAGTTTTTGACAGAGCTTTCATTTGTGAGGTTCACTGTCAGAAAAGTCTTTCAACAATGTATTTTTTGTTGGTGATATTTGAAATAGGGTAAATTGCTATGGATCTCTAGACACTGAACTTATACAGCTCAATACCACTCTTGTTATTATTGGTCAACATTTGGATCAAAGACATGATACAACAATGTTTACTAAAACTTTCTTGTTCTTCCTTTTCTCCCTTAGTCTGTAGTCCATATAACAGTTTGTATTCTTTTGGGGAGTGATGGACAATGATGTCAAAGATACACACATGGATCAAGAGATGTCAATAATCAAGGTGAGAAATGAATATTCCAAATGTGGGGAATCACACTCTACTATATATAGGTGTATATGTACTCATACAAGGATGCAAATAGTGGAACAGGGGTGTGGAAGAGATAATACATGTGAATGAAATATCAGTAAGGTGAATTGAAGGAACAATACATAGACTGGAACATAAACAAGACAGAATGAAACACTAACAAGGCAAAGTAAGAGCTGAGATGTGATCAGGGTGAATTGAGAATAATATATGAGTAAGGGGGATTGAGGACACAAGGCTCATGAATGAAACATGAATGAGATGAAACAAATGAACAAGACATATTAATGAAACATGGAAAATACAATACATATCTGTGAGACCTGGAGGAAATGTTGGAGAGTGTTGGGATAAAGGATAGGAGAAGTAAGGGTGACATCAAGGTTTGAGGGCTTTACATCACCTCCCTTTCAAGACTGGACATCCTTGAGCAGTGGGAAGTTGAACATGAAGTCAGGAAATGGAGTGAGGGTAGAATGAAACTGGATGAACTTGGGGGTTGTGAGGACACCTGTGGGCTGTGGTGGATGTTTGCCTCAACAGATAAGGTATTAGCAGGGTGAATCAAACCCTGTGAAACAAATGCACATGCATGGTTGGGGTCAATTAGCCATAGAGTGTCAATAATGGAAAGTTGATATGGCTTCTTATGTGTTCTTGAGCTCCAATACTTTCTTCCATTCTTGTTCTTCACAGTGGAAGCCCTTCCAGTGCACAAGATACTCAATGGTGTCACAGTGAGTGTGTGAGTTGAGGATCTCTTTGACCTTTTGTTTTTATTCACTGGCAATTAAGTCTAAAGGAGGTGAGGGTGGTTTCTTTTGTGACTTGAATTTTCCCTTATGGTAGGGCCAGAGCTGGAACTCATGAAAGACAGGGTGGATGGATTTCCGGCAAGCAGGGAGGTTGAGCTTATATGCAGCTGCACTAATCTTCTCCTTGGCTGAGAATGGTCCATACTTCTTGTTGTCTAGTTTTTGAGTAGGTCAATCAGTGTGAATGTTGTGTGCCTCCAGTAATATGAGGTTGCCCTTCTTGTATTCAGGGAGTGATCTTGAGACATGGCAATTATGAAATCTCTTTATTAACTCTGCTACCTTCTCCAATGCCTCTTTTGCCAACTCTCTAGTCTTTCTTATCTTTTCTTCAAACTGTTCCACCAACTGATTGATTACCTTTACCCTTCTTTCTACACTTATCATCAGTTCATGTCCATAGTTAAGCATAAAAGGGGCAAATGATGTCACAGATGAGATGCTTTGATTGTAGGTGAATGTGGCTATAGAAAGCCAGTCAGCCCAGTCAGTTTGTTGATAGTTACTGTAAATCTGAAGATATTGTTTGACCTTGCAGTTCATTCTTTCTGACTGACCATCTGTCTGTGGGTAATAAGTGGTTGAGAGGTTGGCTTCAATTTTGAGAAGTGTATAGAGGTCTTTTATAAATGATGATATGAATTGAGGACCATGGTCAGAAATGATCTTCTTTGGCATTCCATGAAGTTTGAAGACATAATCCCAAAAGATGGTAACAATGCCTTATGCAGTAATGGTTAACAAGATGGGGAAGACATGGATTATCTTTGAAAACCTATTGACAACTGTTAAAATTGCATTTTGACTGTTTGATTCTGGTAAGGGACCAATAATGTTAAGGAAGATAATCTTCCAGGGATATGAAGGGGTGTTGTGAGGGTGTAGGGAGGTAGTCTTCATAGTGGCCAATTTGATGTATTGGCAGATGTCACATCCTTTGATGTACAGGTTGACATCTTTATAAATGATCAGCCAATAGTACTTGCTGGTGATAAGATCTCATGTCCACTTTGCACCTGGATGACTGGTGAGCAGGTGGTTGTAATTCTTCTGGAGAATCCTCGCCCTCAACTTTGGATTATTAGGCACATAGAGCTTGTCATGCCAGTAAATGATTCCATCTTCTTTAGTCCATGGAGAAGTCTTCATTGTCAACCCTTTCTTTACATAGGGGTCCCTCTTGTATTGAAGCTTCTTAATACTTTCTTTGACTGTTGTTGAATTTGTAAACCAAACAAAGAGGTCATTAGAGAGGAGGGTTTTATTCTTGTTGATGTTGTCCACCCCCTTTCCAAAGTCAGGTCTCCAAAACAGACCATCAGCAGGGTTAGACTTGCCTGGGTGGTGGGCAATGGAGAAGTCAAACTCCTGAAGGAGTTGCTGCCAGTGAGCTTGATGACAAGAGAGGTTCTGCAGCCTGCAGAAACAGGTGAGATTGCAGTGATCTGTAAGGATGGGCAGTGCCAAGTAGGTATTGTTGCCATTCCTTAAGGGCAAATATGATGGCTAGGAGCTCAAGATCAGTGGCATGATAGTTCTGCTTAGCATTGAGCAGGGAACAAGAGGTGAAAGCAATGGGATGCCAGAGGTCCCCCTATTTCTAAGGACAGTGCTAAGGCCTACCCCTAAGCCATTAGTTTCAATGTGAAAGGCATTGTTGTTGGTGGGGTAATCTAAAGCTGGTGTGGAGGTAAGGGTGTGCTTGAGAGAAACAAAAGCTTCCTCCTGAAGTACTCCTCAGGTAAAGGGGGTGTCTTTCTTGGTAAGGCTATTGAGGGGATAAGTGACTGAAGCAAAGTCCTTGATGAAGCAGTGGTAGAAATTGAGAAACTATGAAGTTCCCTAGGGTTGTTGGGTGAGGCTAGTTGAGAACAGCCTTGACTTTGAGCAGGTCCATCTTGACTTAATCATGGGCAATGACAAGTCCCAGGTAGTCAGTTTTGATGGTGTGGAAATCACACTTGTCATGCTTCAAAGATAGCTTGTAATCACAAAGAATTTGAAGTACCTCTCAGACTGTCTTGCAATGTTCATGTATAGTCTTGCTAAATATCATAATATCATTCATATAGATGATCACCTGTTCATGATTGATGAGATCTCAAAAGATGTGGTTTATTATCATCTGGAATTTCACTGGGGAGTTAGTCAACCTGAAGAACATTACCAGTGGCTCAAATAGTCCATGATTGGTGCAAAATGCAGCCTTTTACTTGTCTTCTTCTTTCATCCAAATATTATTGTAGCCCCAGCATATGTCAAGCTTGGTAAAATACTTAGCCTCCTTGAGTTTGTCAACAAGTTCATTAATTAGAGGAAGAGGGTAGCTGTTATGATACTGGGAATATTCTTAGAATTCCCTATGATTATCTTTTTCCCTGGTCATGTGATCACTCTCCGTTCCCTTCACATCATCACGCCCTCCCTTTCACATGATCACAATCTTATCTTATCTCTCCTTCACCATTTCATGCATTCACCAATCACTCCTAACTCTTGAGCATCACCTACAGGCTACCATGCCTCCTCCACACCTCCCATCCCTGATCTGATCAGTCATAACCCTGCAAGATCCTAGATGGATCTTTGCCATGATCCCTCCCTTGATCTTTCACACTTTGTGATCAATCTTCCATTCTCCTTTATTGCTGCATCCCTTCCATTCTGATCTTCTCAGGGCCAACCTTACCTTTGCATCAAGGTTTGCCTAGCTGCAACCTCATGAACTCTTTCCCTGTACCCTACTACTACTTATAGTAATACCATATAGCCTAGACCCATCCTGTAACTGTATATAAGGGGTTGTGAGTTGGCTGGTGTCCCCCCAGCCTAATCCACTTGTCACCTCTCCTACTCTGCCTGCAAAGGTGGCCTAGTGATGTTAAGCCATACAAGTAGTTGTTGACTATTCGCCTGCCTGCCAGCAATAGTACCCAGGAGTGAGGTTAACTGGAGATAAAGCCAACCTCCCCCTCTTCCAGTCCAGCCAGTCCAACTCATATCCCCACAAGATCTCTTCTCATTCTTTTTCGAACGTGAGCCCGACGGTTTGTACTAATTCGACGAATTCTTGGTATGACGCTTGAGAGTTTTGTAGATTGACTTCATGGTAAATTGGTCAATTGACCATCTGTTTCATTATTGAGAGAGAGTAGTCATCTGAAATGTCGGCTTCTTTAGCCATTAGACGAAAGCGACTGACGCATTCAAATGTGTTATGACCGGCTTGGGAGTATCGTTGTAGATGATTTAACACCTCGTGTCCTAGCGCATCGATTCGGAAGTGCTTGACGAAGTGTCATTTTAAACCGCACATAGATGGCCAAGCCCGATCACTTTTTCACATTCCATCTATCTCTTCTCCTTTATCATTGACACATGGTTCATTTTCCTGTTCCTTAAACTCTTCTAGTTTAAGCCGAGCAAAAGTGGCTGCGGTTCCCTTGAGATGTGATAGAATAGCTACCGTTTGCAGCTTATCCAATCCCTATTGTTGCATCTCTTCCCACAATTCGATGCACGTCATCCATAAGCAGAAAGTATTGTGTTGACCGTCCCATTTTCCCGGGTCAGTGATCTTTTTTACTACATCTTTCTGCCCTTCTGATACATTCATAGTGGCCGTGATTTGCATAAGTTGGGCGAGAATGTCAAGTAGTTGTTGACCGTCTTCTGACATATTGTTAGTTGGTGCAGGGGGGTTTATATCTAGTGGAGGGGGGTTTGGTAAATCAAATCTTTCTGAATCGAAAAGATTTTGTGGTTGTTCTGTGAAGTCTGAAGAGTATGGGTCAAAGTCTTCACCCAGCTCTCTGAATTCGTTATAAGATGACGTGATGATGATTTATTGCAATGATCTCCTAATTGTATCTTTCAACGATTACTTGATCTTAGGTACAATGCGGTTATGAAGACAGATAGATTTGAGCGAGGGATACTTTTTCTTAGCTTTAAGAAGCTCTAACTTTCTTCTATGCAAACCCTTCTTCTATTTAAGGGCTTGCAACTTGGCTTGCAGTAACTGCTCTTCTACTGCTAAGTCTGCAACAATTGCGGCTTCTCTTTCAGTAAAGAACGTAAACAAGGTTTGCCTAAATTGGGTAGAATGACACCACCTATTCTAGTCTCCAATATGCTCTGGTTCCTCTCCCAGACGTTTAATTAGATTGTGATAGTCAGCATTTGAAATGGAGTCAATGGGACCTAAGATCTCCTTGATAGAGTACTGGTAATCAGGAATACAGAGGTGTTCTTCATCAATTTCCCCTTCTTCAAGGGAATCATGGATAGATGGAGAGGCTGGGATATACTCTGGAAAACATTCAAAGACATTTTGGAACTCGTTTGGGATATAGTCTTGTTGGACTGGGTGGTTGTTTGGATCTACAGAGAATGCTCTATCTCTGGTGAAGATAATGGGAGCAGCTGGCTCGACCGCTGGGCGAATAGTAATCTCCTCAGGGAGACTCTGGAAACTGGTAAGGGTGCTAGGGGAAGACACTGGATGTGCCAGGCAGTGTAAGCAAGCCTAATCCAAGTGTTGTGCATGCAAGGGAGAAACACTAGAAATTGGAAACTGGAACGATAAAAGCATACTATTGGCAGAGTTCTTCGCAGGGGTTTTTTTGTCTAACCGCTGCAGGGCACTTCTTCTGGCTGGCTGGTAATGATGAAGGTATGAGGGTAGTCCCAGCGTGGTCTCACTCCTTTGCAGGTGAATAACCAAGTGGATTAGGCTGAGGAACGACAGCCAATACACTGTCCCTTTTATACTAATGATACATGCGCACAGACCATGCTGTGCATGGGAGTAGAAGTAAACAGAAATTAAAGAAAGGCTTCTAAAGAATGGAAAAGAAGTAAAGAAGCCAACAGAGATTAAACAGAAGCATGCCATGCTTGATGGGCATGTTTAAGAAGCACAGCGCATGCTAAACACATGGTGTGGCAGAATGGAAGAGAACCATGACCCTGACTGTGCAGGTGACATGTGAAGAGATGAAATAGTGAAAAGGTGAAGATGTGAAAGTATTACGTGACTTTTGTGAATATGTGAAGAGGTGAAATAGTCACGTGATCTGAATGATAAGATAAGATAAAGGGAAATAAGGAAATCGTACAAGTGTTATTGTGAGACCATAACAGAAAGTGGAGATCAATGGAAATAAGGGAAAAGCATAGTGAAGGAAAAGCATACAGGTAAAAGTTGTAACAGTAGCACTATCCATGAGATGCACAAATGTGCAATACTATGATCAATCCACCACTGAATTCCCTGCATACCCCATGCACTCTGTGCATCACCTAGATGGCCTGACAGCCAACACCCCTCAACCCTTGACCCTCTTAGTGTCCACCTTAACAATCTAAGTTTATTCTTTGAACAGCATGGCACCTCAAGATTGACACCTTGAATGCTTAGAGAAGAACTTGGCATAGACTATGGTCCCTTCACACATCCAACACCCCACTAAACACCTTTTTGGCCCTCATAAAAGACTCCTGATCTACTAACTTCAAAAAAAGCATTACCCTGGTGATCTATACCATCACCTAGGAACACATTCGAACCCAAGACACTGGTTAGCCCATCATAAGGCATGGCACAGATGGATTTGTGTACCATCTGCCCCAAAATTGGTTTGACACTCACCAAGACTCCCCTCACATTGGAATTATTTTGATTCATTATCTCCCCTTTCATATGAGAAATCACTGACCATTTTAGATGGAACTTCAAAGCTTTGCTTCATCCACCCAACCAGGCATTCCCTTGACTACTTCAGGTAGCACCACTAATCATTTAGACCTCTAGTTTGCTCATTCAGAAAGGCATGGCAATCTTGGCCTAGTGTTACATTTTTACCCATACACTATCCTTTTCCTCACTTTTCCTTCCTTTTCATTGGTCTCTACTCTTCTGGTGTTGACCCAGGCTTTGCCTTTACCTTATGCCTAAAGATCTTTGTTTTCATGCATAGCATGGCTTCTTGATTGACATTCTTATTCTTTCCATATTTCACATTTTAATTAATAGCTGTCATTTTGTCTTAACAGCTGCTATGCATTTCACTTTGACAGCTGTCATCCTCAACCCTTGACAACTGTCTCCTATTTGTTACTGAGGTAGTGTCCTTTCCCACACCTACCCTATATAACAGTCTATGTGCAGTCTGAATATGTATATAAAGCTGGGCTTTACTATATGATATCTTAGCTTAGTTCTTCCTTGTCTTACCTAGTGTTTGCAACATCAGTTTGCTGGCTAATTCAAGGTCCCCTAAGTCTCCCCCTTCACCCTAAGTCCCTTTCTACCCACCAGCAAAACTCCTCACTGCTTCCTTCATCTAAGGGAACCTTGGTATACTCTCAGACCACCTAGCAAGCTTACTTTGTTCTTGCAAGGGCTATGCTTGACTCTATCAGGGCCAAGCATAACAAAAGAACTAAGCTCTCAACTGCAGCTAGTACCAGCTAGGCTGCAACCCTGACTTCACAATGCTCTCCAGCAACTGCTCAGGGCCTGCCTGGCAAAGCCCCAGGAATTCCAGAAGACCACCACCACCACAACAATTCTCTACTGAAAAGGAATCCTCATCACTCAAAAAAAGCAATCAGGACATCCCTATCCCTGACTCTCCTAGCCATTGCCTGGCACTATTGCTAGCTTACACTCTCCAACATCAGGCAAGCATTCCAAGATCCCCCACCCCACCATCTCCTACCCCTATCACACAAACTCTTCCATTTTTTGTTATGGACTCACAATGACACTTGTATGATTCTACACTTTTCTTCTTTTATCTTATCTTATCTTTCAGATCACATGACCATTCTATCTCTTCACTATTTCACAAGGTCATGTGATATATTCACATCTTCACCTTTTCACTCTTCACATGTCATCTGCATGTCCAGGGTCATGCTTCTGTTCCATTCTGCCACACCATGTGTTTAGCATGTGTTGTGCTTCATAC
>JBBPKD010001132.1:0-11505 GCA_038089075.1 Singerocomus inundabilis
CTTTGCCACCTCCAAACTCCTCACTCGGCGCCAAGCCTGGTGGTCAGAGTTCCTCTCACAGTTCAACATGGTAGTCCGTTTCCGTCCTGGAAAGTTAGGTGCCAAGCCTGACTTCCTCACTAGATGCTGGGACATCTATCCTAAAGAGGAGGATAGAGACTACACTCTGATCAACCCCTAGAATTTCTGCCCCATTTTCACCCAAGAGCAGCTCACGTTGTCCCTCAGGGCATCATGTTTAGCAGCTCCGGTCCTCTGGGCCAGTATGCTGTTTGACATCAAGTTTCTACACAACGACATCCTCTCTGCTCTTCCCTCCGACCCCATCTCATCCCTCCACATGTCCACCTTCAAACCCTCCGACTCTCGTTGGTCTATCAACTCCAAAGGCTTCCTATGCCTCAACAATCACATCTACGTCCCTGATGCCAACAATCTCCACCTCCACATCCTTCGATACAAACATGACCATCTGCTGTTGCGACTGCAAAGGAGCTACACTGCCTCAACTATCCCCGTGGTCCTGTCGGGCGACCTGGTATCATTCTACGGGGCTAATCCTGGGAAAGAGCTTTCACGTATGGCTATATCCAGGTTGCCACCCTTGTAAGCTGTTCTGGGTGCCACCCATATCAAGGGTGCTGCTTCTAGTGCTATCACATGATCTTCTATGGCGCTACGGCTCGTAGGACTAGCTGGAATATTATAAGGCACAACAGTAGTGTGAACTTAACTGTGCCACAGGTATAACATCATCTTGACCGATGATGTGGTCTTGAGTCACATAGTTATCTTTTTTACGAGATCTTCTGGATGACTAGGCTGTTTGTGAGGGCGTAGTCCTAGAACTGGTTAAATAAGGGATAAACGAATGTGGGACGTACTGCAAGTCTTGAGGAGTTTAACTTGTCACGAGATACGAGTTTGCTGGCTGGACGTGGAGAGGTAGAGGTTGGCTTTATCTCCAGACAACCTCACTCCCAGGCACCATTGCTGGCAGGCAGGCGAATAGTCGTCGTCTACTTGCGCTTAACTTCACTAGGCCACCTATTGCTAGGCAGAGTAGGAGAGGTAACAAGTGGATTAGGCTGGGGGGACACCAGCCAACTCATAACCCCTTATATACGGTACAAAGGTTGGGTCTAGGGTATACAGATATTAATATAGGCTATGCTAGGGTAAGGGTAATGTCCATGAGGTTGCAGCTAGGCAAGCCTCAAGTAAAAGGTAAGGCCTGTGGTTAGAAGATCAGAAGCGTACCACAAGGCTAGGATGAAGGAATGGAAGATCGATCACAACATGTGAAAGATCAGGAAGGGGATCGTGGCAGAGATCCATCTAGGATCTTGCAGGGTCATGACCGATTAGATCAGGGATGAGTGGTGAGGAGAAGGCACGATAGCCTGTAGGTGATGATCGAGGGTTAGGGGTGATCGGTGATATCGTGAAAGGGTGAAGAGTGTGAAGATGTGAAAACGTGACAGGGAATAGCGTGATGATGTGAAGGGTCAAAAGGGTCACATGATCAGGGAAAAAGAATATTCATGGAATTCTAAGGTAAAATCCCATATCATAACATCTGCTCTCTGGTCATTTTGGACAAAACTGAACATTAGAGCTAATTCGCCGAGAATACACTTGGCCGGGCATCCGGACCTTCGTCAAAGAGTATGTCGTGTCCTGTACAACCTGCACTCGAGCCAAGGTACCAAGACACAAGCCCTACGGGCTACTCAAACAACTCCCAATCCCTGAGAAGCCATGGAATTCAATCTCCATGGACTTCATTGAACAACTCCCTCCATCCTCCAGCCACACCGCAATCCTCGTTGTTGTGGACAGACTGTCCAAACAATGTATTTTCGTCCCAACCAATGATAAGGTGACATCTCCAGAGTTAGCTAAACTTTTCCTTCTTCATGTCTTTTCGAAGCATGGAGTTCCCTCACACATCACCTCTGACCGAGGCTCGGAGTTTGTCTCCCACTTTTTCTGCTCACTAGGTAAAGCCCTTGACATCCGCCTCCACTTTACCTCTGGTTACCACCCAGAGGGCGATGGCCAAACAGAACAAATGAACCAGATGTTGGAGCAATACCTCCGCATATATTGTAACTACCAGCAAGACAACTGGTCTGAACTCCTGCCCCTTGCAGAGTTCACTTACAACAACACTCCAAACGCCACCACCGATGTGTCTCCGTTCTTCGCTAACAAGGGTTATCACCCCAACATCACTGTACATCCTGAGCAAGATCTGACCTTCATCCGAGCCCAAGAATACTCCATTGACCTCAACTCCCTCCATCAACTCCTCCATGAAGAAATAACCCTAGCCCAGCAATGTTATCAAGTTCCTGCAGACACTAAACGAACTCCGGCACTGGACTTCAAAGTCGGTGATCAGGTTTTTATCAAGGCCAAATACTTCAGCACTATGCGTCCCTCCAAGAAACTCTCCAAAAAGAACCTAGGACCCTTCGATATCATTGCACAAGTAGGTGCACTCTCCTTCACCCTCCATCTTCCAGAGAGCATGAAGTCTGTACATCCGGTCTTCCATGTCTCCCAACTAGAACCCATTCATCCAAGCATCATCCCCAACCACACACAACCACCTCCGCCTCCAGTTGAAGTCAATGGTGAGCCAGAGTATGAGATCTCTGAGATCTTAGACTCCAAGGTAGACCGTCGAAGAAAGAACTGCAAACTCCTGTATCTGGTCTGTTGGTCCAGATACAAGGGGACCAACAAAGAAACATCATGGTTACTCACAACAGAGTTAGACCATGCATCGGAGCTTGTCTCGGACTTCCATCTCCGATATCTGGAGAAGCCCAGACCTCACCATTCATAACAAGAGCAAGGAAAGTTAACATTATGGGTAGCTATTAGGGGACAGATACATTGCGTACTCCCTTGGACAGGTCCTCCAACATGTCCTCCGCTTCTCCGTTTCTGCCCTTCCCCTTATCACCCCCCACTTCTCCCTCCTCCTCCTCATCACTCTCGTTCTCGTCGTTCGGATAAACCTCCAAGATCTTGAGGTCCACCAAGGTCTCCACTGCGCGGATCAAGCGCTCCAGCTTCCCCGCGACCGCCTCCCGGTGGCTGTTGATCGCCCTGGTGATCAGCACCACGCACTTCCTCATTTTCACCCTACTGGCAGGCTCCTCTGACCGGGCCTTCTTCCAGGGCACCTCCGTCTCCTCCTCATCGACCACCTTGCGCTTTCTCTTCACCTCCACCTTCTCCTCCCTCAGTCGATCACACTGTGCCTTCACCCTTCAGCACTCCACACACAATGTCAACTTCCCTGGCTCCAGGGTACAATTCAACCCACGCTCCCTACACCTCCAGCACTTCAGAGCTACCTCTGCTCACGCCTTCCCCTTCCCTTTGCTGGAGCCTGTTATGGAATGTAGTTTATGAATATTATTTTTCATTTCTCTTTCCCTCGGTCACGTGACTCTCCTCCGTCCCTTCACATCGTCACGCCTTCACCAAGTCATATAGTCACCTCTTCACCTCTTCACTCTTTCATGACTTCACACCTTCACAGGTGCACGCCTCTTCACAATCAAGATCTTCTCACAGTTATCTCTGTCATCAACCTCATGGTTCATGCATGCACACAATGCATCTTCCATCCCTCGATCGCCTCATCAACACCTCAAGGCTTTTATATCCGCCTTCCCTGAAGATCTATGAACTCAATCTTACGACCCTGCAAGATCCATCTGGATCTCTGCCACAATATATTATATCTCACAATCCCTTCCTGATCTTTCATATCTTGTGATCAATTTTCCATTTCCTCCTTCTTGCAATGCGGCTCACTTCTGACCTTCTCGCCGCTTTGCCTTACCTTTACATCGAGGCTTCCTTACCATCACCTCATGGACTATTACTATACTAACCCTTAGCCCATTAATTACCATATACCCTAGATCACGGCACCACTTGGTCCGTGCTACTCTTTGTACTGTATATAAAGGGGATTGTTGTAGGCTGTAAAGCCCCAGCCTAATCCACTTCGTTCTACCTGCAACCCTGGTTCTTAACTGGATTGGCCTTGTAGCTCTTGAGCTTAGTAAAAGTAAAGTCGCCTGGCCTCCGTGCCTAGGAGTGAGTTACTGGAGATAAAGCAAACCACTACTCCCCTCCAGCCAGCCAGATCTTTGCCTTCGTGGCGTTATCTGATGTTAGCCACTGTTCAGCTCAGTGCATTCAATGTGATAGTCTCTTGTTCATGAGACGGGGCACGTTATCCCCTACTACCATCCTGCATCAAGGCTAGATGCATAAAGAGATAAAGTACGTTCCAACTTGCTTAGTGCTCGTTGATGACTTCTAGGACAGAGCCACGACTCTATAAACCAGTTGATACCTGCATGGTTAAGTAATAGTGCATAGTAAGACGCTCCCATGGCAGAAGACTAGAGGTTCATTCTAGTAGGGTGGCACCCTCATAATCAGCTTATAAAGGATGACAACCTGGAAATAGTCATATGCAAGAAGAGCTTAGGTGCTCGCTGCTGTTTGGCTCACAACACAATTATGCATTGGCGTTAGGCCTTTGTATTAGGATGAAGACAGGTCATCGTTGCAATAGTACGATTGACATTATAGCAGTGCAATAGTCTGCTAGGAGATCCTGGATAGTCGCCCCCCGATGCACAGTCCTCTCTTTATATCCGACACCCTTATAGCTCCTCTTTTGGTGGTTTGGTGGAAGCTCATTGTTCCTCAAGCTAGGCAACTCTTTGCTCAAGACTAGCTACCCTTTTTATCCGCAACTGGTGAAAGCCCCATAGTATGAAGATCAAGGTCGCCAACAGGTTCTGGTGGTAGTTTAGAACATTCCGACGGTTGCTCCACCGTTGGTTGTAGGTTCCGCAACAGAGCCCTGCTCCACTGCCACCTGCTCTGCCTATACTCCGTTAGCACTGCCTGTTTGCAACATGGTGGTACTCACTCATCTTTTGGCTGCCACCTCAGCCTCTGCTCAATGCCTCATGTCCTCCTCTGCCTGCTTTCTTGCAGCTTCCTTAGCCTTCCTCCATTCCTCCACCTCCCTCTTTGCCTTCACATGCCACCTCCACTCTGCCATCTTTGCCTCCCACAACGCATCGCCATCATTGGTGCACTTCACCAGCTGCTTGTCACTCCACATGTTGATGTCTGAGTACTCGAACATGGTGGTTCAACTGTAAGGAATTGTCACTGGACCACCCAGACTTTATACTGTGCAGGTAACATTCCACTCTGCCACTCCACCTTTCAAACTCCGCAATCAACAGAGTCACGTGATCCTCAGTGGCCTTCAAGGGTTCAGGCCTAAGAGGGGGATACTGTCATATACCACATCTCAAGTCAACTCTGGTACCTCCATACCATCTCCATTATACCTTTGGTCCATTCTCCTCTGTCTCTCCTATACTTACTCCGCTTTGGACTTGTACTTACTCATTTCCTTTAACTCTGTTTCCTTTATGTTCTCATACATTACTCCTACCTTACATTCCATTTCTTGCTTAGTTAGAACTCCGATACTGGTGCTCGCTTAGGAGCATAGCTTCGAGGCTGCGCTCCAGCATAGTCTTGCCTCCAACCCCTCCGGTACATACTATAACCCGACTCTGGACTTAGTCATCTGAGTCCCTTCATATATAAACTTCATAGTTACATCTTGTACACTTCAGTTTGAATATCGATCTAACCTGATGCTCTCCCCACTTGTTCTCTAAGTCATTAACTAACTTCCCTAACTACCCCTCTGACCTCTGACCTCTGACCCTTTGTAAATTCGGGACAACCAGATCCTGTGCAAGGGCGCACCACATAAGGTGAAGCCAAGTCCCATTCAAACCTCTCAACTCTGGATCTTTGGAGTTCCCCTCGAAGCAGTGTCCGACTCAAGTTTAACAGGAGGTCTCTGATTGAATACCAGGGTAAAACGGATATCATACAATGGTATATGGTCAAATGATTTAGCCATAGTTGCCCAAATATGAGTTTTCATCATCCAGCTTTTCTACATCTTTGCCTACCATTTTGTCTGAGTCTTTATCATTGTGTTCTATCGCTTTTGGATGCCAATCTGTGGGTCTGAATGTAGATGGTGTGTCAGTATCAGAGCATAGAATGAAAAGGGTAACTGATTTGGCACTGGATATGAAGTGCACTATATGGTGCCAGTGTGCCTCCCCCTGGGTACTTTGCATGATGTTCTCCTGGACATCAATGTTGCGGTGTTCTAGCTTGGCTGAGGATATGTCAGATGTCAGGGAAATGGGTGGGAAGGGTCCAGACACAAGAGGATGAATGTTGTGGACACAAGGGAGCTACACTGCCTAATCTAAACCACCATGTCCCATTAGGTGACCTGGTACTCTTGCTATGGGGCTTGAATCAAAGTGTCGGATGTATAGAGTGCTGGACAGCAGGTGTGGAGGGTGCAGATATGATGGGAGGACTGTCGTCATGTTCTGGCTTCCACTATGAACTCCTAGCGAACTATTGCATCACTATAGTGAGCATCGTACTATTGCAATGAGCTCCTGTCTTCATCCTAATACTTGCAGCTATCTGCAAGCATAATCATGTGCATACCAAGGTGGTACTTGAGTGATTGTGTAGTTAACTGGAGGGAACTACTCTGAAGGCGCTCTCGGCCTTGACCATTATGTTGGCCACTGGATTATATATTTTAGTAAACACATAGTGACTGGATTGCATACTGCAAGATCTGGGATAAGTCTTGACATGGGATATGAGTTGGACTTGCTGGCTGGACTGGAAGAGTGGAGGTTGGCTTTATCTCCAGATAACCTCACTCCTGGGCACCATTGCTGGCAGGCAGGCGAATAGTCATCAACTATTTGTAGGGTACTTCACTAGGCCATCTTTGCAGGCAGAGTAGAAGAGATAACAAGTGGATTAGGCTGGGAGGACATCAGCCAACTCACAACCCCTTATATATGTTACATGATTGTGCATAGACCAAGCTGTGGTTGTCTAGGGTATACGGTAATTAATGATGGCTATATTAGGGTAAGGGTAAGAGTTCATGAGGTAGTGGTAAGGCTAACCTTGATGTAAAGGTAAGGCCTGTGATTAGAAGATCAGAAGCGTACCACAAGGCTAGAATGAAGAATGGAAGATCAATCACAAAGTGTGAAAGATCAGGGAAGTGATTGTGGCAGAGATCCATCTAGGATCTTGCAGGGACATAAAGGGTAATTGTACCGATTGAATGGTAGGGCAGATATGAAGAAGGCAAGGATGCCTGTAGGTGAATGATTGGAGAGTGATGTGATCAGTGTGAAGTCGTGAAGGTGTGAAGAGGTGAAGAGATGTGATCATGTGATAGGGTGAAGGCATGATGTGTGAAGGGTCGATGATGTCACATGATCAGGGAAAAAGATAGTCATGAAAATTGCAAGTACAATTCCTGTTTCATAACAATGAATGGGAGATGGTGCCAAATGGGCTAGGTGGTCAAAAGGGTGTTGAACTATGGCTGATAACTATTGGTGAAGTGTTGGTGCAAGGGGTGGGTGGTTGTCTGGTTGTTCTATATCCGGAGGGTCCTTATTGGATGGTGGACATTGCAATAATCTGTCTAGATGACTATGTGATGCTGGGGGAGTAGGTGGAGTGAGGTCAGGTGTGAGGGCAAGGTTGTGGGGTGGTGCAGGGTTGTTTAGGTGGTTATTTGGCTCTTCTATGTCCAGAGGGTTCTTATTGGGTGGTGGACATCGAGATAATCCATCTGGACCAGTATACAATGATAGAGGGGTGGGTGGGGTGAGTTTGGATGTGAGGGCAAGAATGGGGGGTGGTTTAGGGTGGTTTAGGTGGTCAAAAGAGTGTCAGATCAGGGGTAGTGTAAGAGGGCAGGAATAGGTGTCATTAAACTGGTTGTCTGGATTTTCAGTGTCCAAGAAGTGCATAGGGGAAGCAGGATATGGTGATTTGGATGCAAAGGTGGAGTCTGGGAGTGATGTGAGGTGCTTCAGCAAGTCGCATGGATGCTGAATAGGAGATGGTGCAAAAGAGAGGGGGTAGGCATCATCTGGCCAGGTATTCAGGTCTTCTTGATCTGGCAGGTCTTTATCAGGTAATAGGCATTGGTATACTTCATCTGGACCAGTGTACTGGTCTGCTATAACATCCTTACTGGTCCCTGGGCTGCTGGGCCACTGTATTATTGGACCAGACTGATAAGCATCAGCATAAAATGGTTTAGAAACTGTACTTAGACCAGGTGGTGATGGGGTGAATGGCTATGTTTCAGACCCTAGTAACTTGGACTGGATATCTGAAAATAAGGTGCTGGTAGAGCTGGGCTGTCTGGATGCATCAGTTCGCACTATAGCCAATACATACTCCTTAGTAGCAGGTGCTGCTTTAAGGTCCAGACTAGATTCTGATGCTATTGCCACATCAGTGCTTCAAACCTCTTTACCTTTGCTACTGGTCTCTCTTTTGGCTTGATAGGTGGCTCAGGCATGCACTAAGTATTTCTGAAACTCAGGGTCAGCAGGGATTTCAGGAGAATCTACTTGCTTTATGTTCTCGCATCCAGGATATAGTTTTTTTACTGCAATAACAAATGCATCCCAATTTACTGTGGCATTATCCGAGGCTTCAGGAAGAGTTTCCCATAGTTCTGCTTCATCTAGGTCTGCATATTGAATGGCCACTTTGATCTTCTCAGCTGTGTTAATTCCGGCTGCAGTGCTTAAGTGGTTGATATCTTTTAAATAGCGTGGAAGGAGTGAGGGGGTCCTCCCATCAAATCTAGGGGCATCTGGTGTTCCTTGAAGTGGCATCCGAACATAGCTGGCCATTGGATGATGTTAGTGTCATAAGGGTTATATACAGGGGATGACCAGGTTGGAAATGAAGAGTTGGTAGTCATTGGATGTTGCCTAAGCGACCCTGAGGCACTTCAGAAGAGGTTCAAATACCTGGATAATGTTAGTGGCGTACTTTGGATAGTTACCTGGATGTTTAGGCTATGTGATCTGAGCTCAGACCCTTTGTCACTGCTACTTCAGATGATCTAAAAACAGGGTCAGTCTTTCAATATGTGATGCCTATGATGCCAGTCAAGTAAACCAGCGCTTCTGGTGGTTGGGGTTTTTGCCTGAGTGACCTTCTCTTCAACTCAGCTGAATCCCTCGCAGTGGGCTCCAGTTGCAAAACAAAAAGACTTCCTTGATGTGTACAAGGAGAGTCAGTAGGGGTGAAGGAAACAATAGGCTCATCCCAAAGAGATTCAAGAAGAGTAGAAAAATAAAGGTGAAGCTCCGGACTTACTTTCCCTTTTAATAGATGATACTGGACATCTACTTCTAAGCTCTATAGGCAGTAGGTCCAAGTGCGAAGTGTCTGGAGGGTAGAATGATGGGAATAGAGTGTCCAGATGTATGTTTCAATGACTAGGACTTGAGAATAATAATGCCGGGCATAGATCTGATGGATTCATAGTTTTTCGGTCCAAAGGAAGCTGTATCTCGAGTGTACATACACCCGTTTATAGTCTGGGCACACCCGAGACTTATGTAAGCAAATTAATGACCGATGCTTAAGTAATAAAAAGTGTCTGGATGCAAATGCAATGAAAATTGGTAAAGAGGATGTATAAAAAGTGTATAAAGTAACCAGTAAATGAAATGTAATAGGACTGGACATACATACCAGTGGTCTGGACATGTCCGATGGTGGTCCAGACGTATGTAGCATGGTTATAAGTCAGGGGAAACAAAAGGGGTCACTCACCAAAAGATTTACTAGATAGGGGACATCTTGAGGACATGGACTATGGGTGCCTGGTCAAGTTCTGTAGATCCAGATGTATTGCATCAGTCCGGACATGTTGGACCAGTCCAGACATATGCTGGACACATGGCAGTGAAGGGGGGATAGTGGGGATGACCTGGACTGTGTGCATGAATGGAGAAATCGGCCTATACCACTATAAGGAACATTGGTTCCTTACAGTGACAACTCCTATTACCTGAGGTGAAAATTTCTAACTCTGATGGATATGCGCCACCTCCTTATTCTTTTGATCCCCCCTCTCCACAGGGGCTTGACAGCCCCCTAGGATTGGTTCGATCATCCTCTGCACATACCATGGCCTCAAGGGCTCAGCCTTAACAGGGGGGCACTGTCATATCCATCCTCCAACCCCTATCACCCCTTCTCCATCCAACTCTGTCCAACTCTGTCAACCCTCATATCTCCTACATCTCCTATCCCTTGGAGTTTCTACTCCAGAGTTCATTCCTCCATTGTGACCAGTCTAGACCACACTGGACCTATTTGTCTTTGATCATTGCTGTGTATGTTACATCTTGTCATTGTCATTCTCTTATTATTCATTCTGTCATCCTTTGATGTCTCTATATGTTCTTTGACATTACTATATGGTCACTTGACATTGTTATGATACAGGATTTTATCTTTGAATCCCATGACCATTCTTTTTCCCTGATCACATGACCCTTTTGCCCCTTCACAACATCACTCCATGTTATGAATCTACGAATATAATGACTTTCTTTTTCTTTTCCCTGATCACATGACTCTTCCAACCCTTCACATCATCATGCTATTCCCTGTCACGTCTTCACACCTTCACTCTCTTCACCTCTTCACGACTTCACACCAATCACATCTCTCTACGATCATTCACCTACAGGCTTCCATGCCTTTCTCATCTCCGCCTTACCATTAGATCGGTATGATCATCCTCATGACCCTGCAAGATCCTAGATGGATCTCTGCCATGATCCCTTCCCTGATCTTTCACACTTTGTGATCAATCTTCCATTCTTCATTCTAGCCTTGTGACTCACTTCTGACCTTCTCACCATAGGCTTTACCTTTACATTGAGGTTAGCCTTACCGCTACCTCATGGACTCTTTGTTGCGAACGCAAGAAAGCTACACTGCCTCAACTATCTCCGTGGTCCTGTCGGGCGACCTGGCATCGTTCTACGGGGCTTGACCGAAGGGAAGGCTTTCTCGTATGACTATTTCCAGGTTGTCATCCTTTGTAAGCTATCAGGTTGCCACCCATAACAAGGGTGCCGCTTCTAGTGCTACCACATGTTCTTCTACGGCACTACGGCTCATAGGGTAATCTGGAATATGATAAGATGCAACGGTAGTGATAACCTAACTGCATCGCAGGTATAACATCGTTTTGACCTGTGACGTGGTCTTGAGTCACGTAGATTATCTTGTAGTTTTATACTGGATGACTAGGCCGTATACGATGGCGTAGTCCTAGACTGGTTAAATAATGGTAAAGCGAATGTGGAACGTACTGCAAGTCTTGGGATCGTGACTTGACACGGGATACAAGTTTGACGTGCTGGACTGGGTAGAGGGGAGGTTGGCTTTATCTCCAGACAACCTCACTCCTGGGCACCATTGCTGGCGGGCAGGCGAATAGTCGTCGCTACTTGCAGATACTTCACTAGG
>JBBPKD010001133.1:0-11502 GCA_038089075.1 Singerocomus inundabilis
AATGCACTCAGATAGCACCCTATTTGCCCTTTCAGCTACTTCATTCTATTGAGGTCAATTCCTAACTGTATGCTAGTGCAGAATGCCACACTAAGTGGTAAAATTGAGGAAACACTTGCTCATGTATTCCCATCCCTTGTTGTTACACAGTATCTTGATTTTCCACTCACTCTGGTTCTCAGCAAATGCCTTAAATGTTCTAAAAGCCTCAAAAGCATCCAATTTGGCCTTAAGTGGCATAACAAAGTGAAATCTTAAGTAGTCATCAATGAATGTGATCCAGTACTTGAATCCAGAGAATGATGCATGGCCTATATGGTGTACATCACTGTGAACAAGTTTTAGAGGTCAAGAAGTGTGCCATTTTGAGCTAGAGAATGGATTGGAGTGCATCTTGCCAGCTAAGCAAGGCTTACACATAGGATCTGGCTTGGTGGGCAAGTCTACAGTCATTCCAGTCACCAGAAAGCACTTCAGCATGGTTTTAACATCAGTGAAATGGTGGTGAGCAAGCCTTCTATGCCATAGGTTGATATTTAAAGGAATTGTGGTTACTGCAGATATATACTCAGTCATAAGGACTGTTTCACCATCCAGAAGTGCACAATTCTTGTTCTTTATGCTTGCAACAAAGAGAGGTCATCCAAGAGGTCACTCAAAGCTCATTCATACTGAATCAATGTTTACAACAAATTCTTGGTTGCAGGTGGGGTATAAGACAGAGAGTAGATTAGATCAAAGGTCTGGGTCATATAGGACACCTGTAAACTCAATAGGACACATTTTCTTGCCCTCTACCACTGGCACAAATACCACAGACCCAGAACCAGCTGAATAGATGACTTTGTTGTCTGCCAGCTTGATAGAAATGCATTTAAGGCTATAATTGTGCAGCCAATGTCAATGTGAGGTCATATGAGAAGTGGCACCTGTATCAGCAATCCAGTCAGTGCTGGTGGAGAGCAGAAGTGGATAAAGCATATCAGATGGGTCAAATGAGTGTGTTACACTTTTCTTCACTTTTCTTCTGCTGATACATTTATACCACTATGAACACTAGCTGTCACACTAGTTATCTTTCATATGCAACCTCATAGTGCTGACTCATCACTTCCCACCTTATGTCATCAACTATGCTTCACTTTCTACTCTTCATTTCCATGCATAGCTTGACTCATTCTTTATTCATCAGTACTCTTTCATTTATTATTGCTCGTGTTTTGCCATTGGCTCTCTTACTTGTGACTCACCCTGACTCATGCTAGACCTGCCCTACAGCATGGTCCATGCACAGTATCCACAAGTATATAAAGGCACACACTAGTTATTGTACTTTAGCTTTCATCTCCCTTGTGCAAACCTTTGCCATTGTATTATCTACAAGCAATACATTTGCTTGCTATATCCCTCACTCTCGCTTAGTCAGCAAGCCTCTCAAAGCCTGCAGGAGCTAAGGTGATTTCTAAGGGTTACACTATGTATCCATCCACTCCAGTATACTTGGTATTAACCAAGTACCCTTCATTTCAATTATCTTAGCACTCTCAAGAGCTACACCCAGTCCTATCTAGGCTGAGTGTAACAGAGTGCATACTTGCATTTCTGGTGAATTCCAGTGCTTGAGACATATTCTGGGCAACAGTAGTGGGTGAGGTTGATGCTACAGGTATTTAAGGCACAGTGGATTCCTTTTGAGCTTGATTGGCCTTGCCACCATGCTTTTGGGGCTTCTTGCCTGCCTTTTGAGCCAAATAGTTTGACTTTGCAGTGGCAAGATTCTGGAATTTGTGACCACAGTGGGTATTCCACTCACAGAACCAGCAAATGGTCCCAGATGTGCACTTGCAGCTGTCAGACATTGTGAACAGTGCTAAGTCAGTTGATGTGGCCTCAGAACAACATTTCCACTGTGATTCTTCAGCCAGGAATGCCTTCTTAAGCTTTTCCTTGTTCAAGGTCTGAAACAAAAGCAAAAAGGATGCAAAATGCAAGTATTCCTCACCCAAGGAGTGCACCATGGCCATATAGACAAGCTCATTGTTCATATCAGCAATGGAGTAAGGTGTTTTGAAGTCTTTAAGGTGCAATTCCTGTATCTTGGAAATAGAATCCTTGATTCTAGTGACTAGGGAGCTGAGAGACTTGTCAGAGAACTTTTGAATAGAGAAAAAGTTGTCCTAGGCATTGAATTGTACTCCAGAGCATTGTTGGAGGTGGATGGAGGCAAGGATTGACCAAATCTTTACTGGGTCATCCTGGACAGCCTCAATATGTGTTCTCTACTCTGCTGAGAGTGTGAGATAGAGTTCTCCAGCTGCCTTGTCTGCTCTAAGGTCCCATTTGAGTTGAGCATCCACTTTGGAGTCATCAGGGTGCTTCTCAATACAATTAACAATGGTCCAGAGGCCCTTGGTGCATAAGTAGGCCTTCATTTCACCCTTTTATATTGCATAAGTCAATGCAGTGAGCTTGGACATAAAAAGAGTGGTCTTAGTGTTGTCTTCAGGCATGGTATGCAGATAGAAGGTAGTAATAAAGGGAATGGGTGAGAAACTGACAAAAGAGTGATAAAAAGTAATGGGAAGTGAGTAGGCAGTGGAAAATTTGCACAAAGGTGTTGAGAAGTAAATATAGCCTGTAAAACAACCTAGAATGCAGAGCTCATAACCTATTGAGCTCACCACTTGTGCTCAGTGTCAGAAACTAATATATTGCAAGTAATGTACCACATATCTTGTGCTTAGTATTAGAAACTAAGGGAAAAAGCAACACTAAGCACACACAAAGGGTAAACACTACAAACAAACAGACACAACACAAAACACAGCTCAATCAGCTGGAATGTGCTCACAGTGAATGCTGAGAGTGCTATAAGTGTAAAAAGCACAATAAATGTGAAATAGACAATATAAGAGGTGCAAGGGCACCAATACTAACAGGAATTCACTGGAAATGCAAATATGCACTCATTTGACCCATTTGACATGCTTTATCCACTTCTGCTCTCTGCCAGCACTGACTAGATTGCTAACACAGGTGCCACTTTTGTTAAACTCAGGCAAACATGCTTCAAGGGGAACTCTGGAGGTTCAGAGTTGAGAGGGTTAGATAGAACTTGGCTTCACCTTATGTGGTGTGCCCTTGTAAAGGATCCAGTGTCCTGAATTTATGGAGGGTTGGAGGTTGAAGGGTAAGTATAGAGAAAAGTCGATCTATGACTTTAAAGAACAAATGGGGAGAACATTAAGTTAAGTTGATTTCAGACTAAGGTGTACAAGATGTGACTATGGAGTTTATATATGGAGGGACTTGGATGACTAAGTCTGGAGTTGAGTCATACTATGTACTGGAGGGGTCAGAGGTAAGACTATGCTGGAGTGCAGCCTCAGAGCTGTGCTCCTAAGCAAGCACCAGTATTGAAGTTCTAACTAAGTGAGAAATGAAATGTAAGGTAGGAGTAACATATGAGAATATAAGAGAACAGAGTCAAAAGGAATTACTAAGTACAAGTCCAAAGTGGAGTAAGTACAGGAGAGATGGAGGAAAATGAACTGGAGGTATAATGGAGGTGGTATCAAGATACTGAAGTTGACTTGAAAACACAATATATAATAGTATCCCCCTCTTAGGCCTAAACCCTTGAAGGCCACTGAAGATCATGTGACTCTGTTGATTGCAGGGTTTGAAAGGTTGAGCAGTGGAGTGAAACATCACCTGCATAGTATAAAGTCTGATTGGTCCAGCAACAATTCCTTACAGTTAAACCACCATGTCTGAGTATGCAGACATTAACATGTGGGGTGATGAGTGGCTGGTGGAGTGTGCTGATAATGGCAACATGTTGTGGGAGGTAAAGGCAGTGGAACAGAGGTGGCATGTAAAAGTGAAGAGGGAGGAGGAGGAGTGGAGGAAGGCAGAGAAGGCTGCCAAGAAGTGGGCAGAGGAGGACACAAGACATTGAGCAGAGGCTGAGGTGGCAGTCAAGAAATGGGTAAGTCCACCATGTTGCAAACAGATGGTGCTAATGAAGTATAGGCAAAGCAAGTGGCAGTAGAGCAAGGCTTCAGCAAAGGGAAGGGGAAGGAGTGGGTGAATGTAGCTCTGGAGTGCTGGAGATGTAGGGAGTGTGGATTAGAGTGTACCCTGAAGCCAGAGAAGTCAATGTCATATGTGAAGTGCTGGAGAGTCAAGGCATGGTATGAGCATCTGGGGGAGGAGAAGATAAAGATGAAAAGGAAGCAGAAGATGGTCAATGAGGATGTAACAGAGGTGCCCTGGAAGAAGGTCTGATTGGAGGAGCCTGCTAGTAGCATAGAGATGAGAGAATATATGGCACTAATCACTGGGGCAATTACCAGCCACCAAGAGGCAGTTGTGAGAAAGCTAAACCACCTGATCTATGCAGTGGAAATATTGGTGGACCTCAAGACCTTGGAGGTCTATCCAAATGACAAAAATGAGAGTAATGAGGAGGCAGAGGAAGAAGTGGGAGGTGATAAGGGCAAGGGCAGGAACAGAGATGTGTCAGACATGTTGGAAAACCTATTCAAAGAGATATATAATGTAGAGATCCCATAAACAATTACCTTTAATATAGCCTTCTTTATTCTTGTCAAGTGTGATGAGGTCTGAGCTTCTCTGAATATTGGAGATGAAAGTTCAAGATAAGCTTCAATGCATAATCTAACTCTGTTGCAAGTAACCATGTTGTGACTGTAAGGAAGCTACACTGCCTAATCAACCACTGTGGTCCTGTCAGGTGACCTGGCATGCATTCTATGGAGTGAAACCTAAGATGTCGGGAAGAGAGAGTGCTGAACAGCATCATGGGAAGTGCAGGATAGAAGAGGGGGTGGATGAAAGAGGGGGCCCACTAGTACAAGATTTCCTAGTGGACTATTGCACCACTATAGTAGACACAGTACTCTTGCAACTGGTCTCTGTCTTCATTCTAATACTAGGGCCTAACACCACTAGCATAATCGTGGTTGTACCTTGGAGCAAGAGGTCAGATACTTGGGTGATCACATAACTGTTACCAGGTTGTCATCTTTTATAGCTAATATCAGGTGCCACCCATAAGGCCTAAAGGTGTCTGGAATAATTTAGTAAACACTGAACAAATATATTGTATACTGGTAAGTCTAGGAGTTGATCTTGCCTGAGATACAAGCTTGAACTTGCTGGCTGGACTGGAAAGGGGAGAAATGGCTTCATCTTCTGATAGCCTTACTCCTGGGCACAATTGCTGGCAGGTAGGCAAATAACCATCTGCTACTTGCCATGCTTAACTTTACTAGGCCACCAGTTAAGGCAGGGTAGGAGAGGTAACAAGTGGATTAGGCTAGGGGGACACCAGTCAACTCACAACCCCTTATATATGGTTACAGAAGGATATAGGGTATACAGACATTAAGATAGGCTATGCTAGGATAGAGGGAATAGTCCATGAGGTTGCAACTAGGCAAGCCTCAATGTAAAGGTAAGGCTGATTCTATAAAAGATCAGAAGTGCAGGGTCAGCTAGAATGAAGGAATGGAAGATTACCACAAGATGTGAATGATCTGGAGGAGTGATTGTGGCAGAGATCCCATCAAGGGTTCTGCAGGATTTTGACTGATTGATCAGAGAAGGCAGATATAAGGAAGGCATGGTAGCCTATAGGTGATGATTGGGAATAGGGGTGATTGGTGATGTTGTGAAAGGGGTAGGGGAGAGATAAGATAAGATTGTGAAGATGTGACAAGGTAAGGGCATGATGATGTGAAGGGACAGAAGGGTCATGTGATCAGAGAAATGAATAGTTATGGAAATTGAAGTACAATTCTGTTGTGAACTTATAAATATACTTATGATTACTTTTTCCCTGATCATGTGACCTCTCTGTCCCTTCACATCATCACACCCTCACCTTGTCACGTCTTCACATCTATCACATCTTCACACCCTTCACGACATTACACCAATTACTTCTTCACGATTATCATCTACAGGCATTCTCACCTTCCTTATCTCCACCTTTACCCTTCAATTGGTATGATCACCCCTAATGACCCTGCAAGATCCTAGATGGATCTCTGCCATGATCCCTTCCTTGATCTTTCACATCTTGTGATTGATTTTCCATTCCTTCTTCTTGCAATATGGCTCACTTCTGACCTTTTTGCTGCTTGCCTTACCTTTACATTGAGGTTAGCCTTACCACTACCTCATGGACTTTACCCTTTACCCTAGTACAGCCTACATTAATTACTGTATACCCTAGACTACACACAGCTTGGTCTGTGCACTCTCATGTACCATATATAAGGGGTTATGAGTTGACTGGTGTCCCCCTAGCCTAATCCACTTGTTACCTCTCCTACCCTGCCTTAGCCGGTGGCCTAGTGAAGTACCCTACAAGTAGTCGATGACTATTCACCTGTCTGCCAGCAATGGTGCCCAGGAGTGAGATTATCTGAAGATAAAGCCAACCTCCACCTCCTTCAGTCCAGCCAGCAAGCCAACTCATATCCTGTGTCAAAATCAACTCCCAGATACTTGCAGTACACAATCCAGTCTTTACCAGTTTACTAATTTATTATCCAGAGCCTACATGGCTATGAGGCATAGCACCTTAGAGGTAGTTCCCAACTGACAACTACACAATTATTCAAGGGCCCCATTGGCCTGACTATGATTATGCTGTTAGATAGCTGCCAGTATTAGGATGATGACAGAGACCAGTTGCAAGAGTACTGCATCTACTATAGCAGTGCAATAGTCTGCTAGAAGATCTCATATTAGTGGGTCCCTCTGACATCTGCCCTTTCTCCTATCTGCATTTCCCTCTTCGCTGTTCAGCACTCTCTTCTCCTCCAATATCTTAGGTTCTGCCCTGTAGCAAGAGTACCAGGTCACCTGATGGGACATGGTGGTTTAGGGTTAGGCAGTGTAGCTCCCTTGTGTCTGCAACAAATTCCCATATCATAATAAACCACAAGGTTTCTTCATCAGTTCCTTTGTACTCAGACCAATGAATCAGGTACAGGAGTTTGCAGTTCTTTCTTTGACAGTCTACCTTTGAATCTAGAATCTCTGAGATTTCATACTCTGATTTGCCATCTACTTCAACTGGGGGCAGAGGTGATTGTGTACAATTGGGAATGTTATTTGAGTGAACAGGTTCTAATTGGGAGACATGGAAGACTGGATGTATGGACTTCATGTTCTTCAGAAGATGGAGGGTGAAGCAGAGTGCACCTACTTGTGCAATGACATCAAAAGATTCTAGGTTTTTTTTGAAGAGTTTCTTGAAGGGATGCATAGTACTAAAGTACTTGGCCTTGACAAAAACCTAATCACCAACTTTGAAGTCCAGTGCCAGAGTTTGTTTAGTGTCCACAGGACCTTGATAACATTGCTGGACTAGGGCTATCTCTTCATAAAGGAGTTGGTGAAGGGAGTTAAGGTCAATGGAGTACTCTTGGGCTTGGGCAGAGGTCAGGTCTTGCTCAGAATGTACAGCAATGTTGGGGTGGTAACCTTTGTTAGTGAAGAATGGAGACACACCAGTGGTGGCATTCAGAGTGTTATTGTATGCAAACTCCACAAGAGGCAGAAGTTCAGACCAGTTGTCTTGCTGGTAGTTACAATAGATGTGAAGATACTGCTCCAAAGTCTTGTTCATTCATTCTGTTTGACTGTTGCCCTCTGAGTGGTAACTAGAGATGAAGTGGAGATGGATGTCAAGGGCTTTTTCTAGTGAGCAAAAGAAGTGGGAGATGAACTCCAAGCCTTGGTCAGAGGTGATGTGAGAGGAAACTCCATGCTTTGAAAAGACATGGAGGAGGAAGAGTTTGGCTAACTCCAAAAACATCACCTTATTGTTGGTTGGGATGAAAATACATTGTTTGGACAGTCTGTCCACAATGACAAGAATTGCAGTGTGACCAGAGGATGGAGGTAGTTACTCTATAAAGTCCATGGAGATTAAGTGCCATGGCTTCTCAGAGATTGGAAGTTGCTTGAGTAGCCTATAGAGCTTGTGTCTTGGTACCTTGGCTTGAGCACAAGCTGTACAGGATGTGATGTACTCTTTTACAAAGGTCCGAATGCCCAGCCAGGTGTATTCTTGGCAAATGAGCTCTAGTGTTCAATTTTGCCCAAAATAACCAAAGAGCAGATGGTTATATTTGTATCAGAGGATGTGGAGGTGAAGGTTATTGGTGTTGGGAATGTAAATGCATTCATCCAAACATAAGAAGCCATTGGGGTCAACAGATCAATGAGAGTCAGGGGGTTTTGAAAAGAACATGTGGAGAGATGAAATAGAGTTAGAGTGGAGAGCAGAGAGGATGTTATTGTGTAGGGACTCAATGTCAAATAGCAAGCTGGCCCAGAGGACTGGAGCTGCTAAACATAATGCTCTGAGGGATGATGTGAGTTGCTCTTGGGTGAAGACAGGGTGGAAATTCTGGGGATTGATGAGAGCATAGTTCCTATTCCCCTCTTTAGGATAGACATCCCAGCATCTAGTGAGGGAATTAGGCTTTGCACCTAACTTCCCAGGATGGAAATGGACTACCATATTGAACTGCAAAAGGAACTCCAACCACCAGGCTTGGCACTAGGTGAGGAGCTTGGAGGTGGTGAAATACTCTAAGTTCTTGTGGTCAATTACAACATCAACTGGGGTTTTGAAGCTCTCAAGGTAATGCCACCAAGTTTGGAAGGACTCAAAGATGGCTAACAATTCCTTGTTGTGGGTGTTATAGTTTAGCTCTGGAGCAGAGAGGGTGCAAGAGAAGAAAGCTACCAGATGGACTTCATCATTCAGGCAGTGAAGAGAAAGGATGCCTGCAATGGCATAATCAGAGGTATCTGTCTTGATAATTACTGGGATGTCAGGGACCCAGTGGATAAGGATAGGAGTGGAGGTGAAGGCATCCTTAAGATGCTGGAAAGTGGAGTGGCAGGCTTCATTGAAGTTCCATGGAGTACCCTTGTATGTGAGGCAAGTGACCAGAACAACAAGCCTAGAGTAATCAGTGATGAAGCGCTGATAGAAGTTAGTGAATCCAAGAAAAGACTGAATGTCTCAGACCTTATGAGGCTCAGGCCAATCTATAATGGCCTTCACCTTATTAGGAAACATAGTAAGTCTGGACAGGGATAACTAATATCCAAGGTACTTAGTTAAGTCAGTATGGAACTTGTATTTCTTAGGCTTTGCATAAAGTCCATGCTTTTAGAGATGCCAGAGGACTTCCCAAACATGCTCTTTGTGTTTTGCATGGTTCTTGGAAAAGATGAGAATATTGTCAGGATACACAATGATGGAGATATCAAGAAGATTAGTGAAGATTGAATTTACAAACCACTGGAATGCTGTGGGGGCATTGGTAAGACCAAATGGCATGACAAGCCAGTCATATGATCCATAGCATGTGTGGAAGGAGGTCTTCCATTCATCTTTATTGGCAATGCAGACCAGATGGTATGCATGCTGGAGATTAAGCTTTGTATATATGCAGGCATGATGTTGTAAATGCATTCAGACACTTGTATGATTTCTTTACTTTTTCTTATCTTATCTTATCTTTCAGATCATGTGATCATTTCACACCTTCATACATTCACAAGGTCATGTGATACTTTCACCTTTTCACCCTTTCACATCTTTACATGGCATCTGCATGTTTAGAATCATGCTTTTACTTTCATTCTGCCATACCATGTGTCTAGCATGTGTTGTGCTTTTTACCATGCACATCAGGCATGGCATGCTTCTTTTCATTTCCACTGGCTTTTTTTGCTTCTCTTCCATTTGATAAAAGCCCAGCCTTTAATCTTCATTTCTTCTATTCCCATGCACTGCTTGATCCATGCACATGTATCTACAGTATATAAAGAGACTCTTGTTGGCTGTTATCTCTTAGCCTAATCTACTTGGATATTTGCCTGCAAAGAAGTGAGTCCACTCAAGATTACCCTCTACTTCTACCACTTTAGTCCAGCCAGTAAAAAGTTCTGTAGCAGTGATCAAAGTCATATCTCCTACCAAGCAAAATGATTTACTATTAGTACATGATATCATTTCAGTTCTTTTGTTTGCAGTGCTTGCTCTTTTGCATCTGCAACACATAGCTTGGGGCATTGAGGAGGTCAGAGATGTGAGGAAGTGGTTAGCAGTCCTTTTTCATGATCTTGTTGAGTCTGCAGAAATCTACACAAAGGCAGAGGGAGCCATCCTTTTTATGAATGAAAAGGACAGGGGCAGCATGAGTAGAGAAAGATGAGCAAATGAAGCCATTGGTGAGATGTTTGTTGAGGAATGTCCAGAGGAACTCAAGTTTGAAGGGTGAAAGGGTGTAAGTGGTGTTTATTGAAGGGGATGCTCCTTTTTCCAAGTTGATCTTCAAGTCAAAGTTGTGATGTGGAGCAAGCTGGAATGCCTTGCTCTTGCTGAATACATCTGCGAAATCATAATACTTTGGGGGAATCCTAGAGAGGTCAACTGGTTCAGAGGTAATGGAGGTAGAGCAGAGGTCACTTTCTGGTGGGTGGAGTGTTATTGCAAACTGCACTAAGCCCTGGAGATGACATGTGAGTGTAAAGGCAGGTGTGCTAATGAGAGTAATGTGTGGAGCCTTGCATTCAGAGAAACTTGGTGTATTAGAGGGGATAGAGTCAGCTGGAGAAAAGATGTCTGGAGGATGTGGAGTTGAGCTTGAGGTTACTGGCATGAGTGGTTCTGGTGTTCAAAATGAAATACTGCTTGAAACCCAGTCAATCAATGGATTGAAGTGGGTCAGCCAGTTGTGTCCTAGAACAATTGAATATAAGCTGTCCAATGGAATGATATAAAATATTGTCAAAGTGATATCACTGGAGGGAAAGCAGATAAAGAGGTCAAGAGCTTGAGTGATGGTGGAGTTTGAGGTTCTGTCAAACAAATGGAGCAAGAGTGGAGGGATAGAGTAGGTGGAAAGTTCATGTTTATTGACAAATGTGGTATCTATAAAACAATTGGAGGAGTTGAAGTCTATCAACACTGGAAAAAGTGGAATGTCATATGTTACAAGAGAAATGAATGGCATGAGAGATCTGGGGTCTAAAAGAGTGGATGCATTGAAACAGAGCTCCTTTGATGCACAGATGGGTTCAACACAACCTCCAGCCTGTGCAGAGTCATGAAGATTATGGACTATTTTTTTGCCTTGGAGAAGGCCTCTGGTTTTGCTTCCAGAGTCTTGATTGTGTGGCTTTTGGCTGCATGAAAGGTTGACTTCATGCACTTCTTGGTCTAATGTCCCACTTGGCCATAGAATATGCAGAGGTTGTTATTGAAACAGTGTTTACACTTGGCCACTGTGAGCTTGCCATTGTTGTCTAGCTTGGATAATAAGTCTGGCTTGGGGGGAGAGGGTGGAGGATTGGTGATTGCACAAGTATGCAATTTGGTAACTCAAGTAGCATGGGTTGCTATGAGTAAAGATTCAATACAAGAGGTGAGTCTGA
>JBBPKD010001134.1:0-11499 GCA_038089075.1 Singerocomus inundabilis
ATCACACATGCAGAATTCATACACAATCACTGCCCTCACTCTGTCACAAACAAATCACCATTCTTTTTAATGATGGGTTATAAACCCAAACCCCTACCTTCCATTGCATTTGATACTAATTCACCATCTGCTGACATTAGAGTCAAACAGCTAATCACCACCAGAAACAAAGCCCTGGCAGCACACAACCAAGCCCACTTGCACATAAAAGAAAGGTATCATGGCAAGTATAAACCATTCAAGAAAGGGGACAAGGTCTGGTTAGAAGTGACCAACCTAAAACGACAGGTGGCAAACCCAAAATTTGCCCAAAAACGTGAAGGACCTTTTACAATCACTAACGTTCTATCCCCTATAACCTACAGACTCCACCTCCCAAAGATGTGGAAAATTCATCCTGTATTCCATGCTGTGCTTCTCTCCCCATTCAGAGAGAATTCTGCTCACAGAACCCCACTTCCCACACCACCACCAGAGTTAATAGACAAAGAGGAAGAATTTGAAATTGAACGGATCTTGCGCCACTGCAGCTCCCTGTCACGCTGCTCATTCCTGATCCGATGGAAAGGATATCCACCTGAGGATGACTCTTGGATTCCAGAAAAGGAATTGTCTCATGCCCCACTACTGCTCAAAGACTATAAAAAACATTATCAACTTTAAAACTCTGTCATTCTACTTCCACCCCAACATTCACCATTGCATTCTATTCACTCACCATCTGACTCGCAACAATGACTGTCTCCACCACCTCCAATGCCTCCTTGTCAACTGAATCATCCATCTCTGCCTTTGAAGTCACCACCCCTATAGTTCTCATAGAGAAGGAGTTTCCTTGTACCAGAACTCCCACTGATACGTCCCTCCTTTTCTCTTATCCTCCCACCTATGATTCTGTGGCCACACCCTCCATGGAGGAGGCAGCTCGCCTTGTCCTTGATACTATTACTTCTTCACCCCAACATGGGGTTCTTTCTGTAGACTTACCCCTTTATGCCAATAGACTTAGGAGTGGTTACCCTGATTTAAACTATGCCCTTCATGTACATGCCTTCACCCAGGACCCTCAACTCTCCATTCCCATCAAAGCCCATCTCAATGCTGGATTCCTCCTCCATTCCCTTTACACCACCCTGGTAAACATCCAAAGACTTCATATGGGAGCTGGCTGAGCCACCAATAACGCCAATGCAACCGCCGCCTTCCTCACCTCCATTATGAGCTCAGTTGCCACCAATGTGGAAACCACCCTGTTGGAGATGGCGCATCAGATGGAGTTCGGTGAGTTCCTAGATGACCTGGATGAATACTTGAGGAACTTAAATCAGGCCAATGCCATGGCCAATGATCTTATCCCCTCTGCATCATCCGAACCCCTCGCCCTTGATGAAGTGCTAATTATGGAATGATTAGAATCCTACTGGACTGGAGGCAAAGGACGGGTAGTACTTCCCCCTACTTATCCACAATACAGAGAGGCATGCTTCCAATGCCATCGTCTGGGACACTTACACATAGATTACCCCATATACCAATGTCCCTTCTGTATGCTATGGCATCCCAGCCATATGCAAAATCAGTGCAACCTACACCATTCCACCTCCCTCCCTGTGGATCATACCACTATTAGATCTCCACCCACTTCACCGTCCACCTCATCCCACGACTCCTTCAACCCTCCTTCTCTCCAGCACTCCCCTATTTGTTATACCACAAGGCATCCTGGATGAGTTCATCCTCCTATCCCCATCCCTCCTCCTGGCTTTCAACCATGCTGTCAATGACGTCACCACTCACCTCCCCCACCACTTTCAGCTGATCCCATCGAGGACTATGGAGATGATATGTATGATGACACTGCCTATAGCAACATGACAGGGTCCCTGACCCATGAATCAAACAAGTACACTTGGGGTTGAATCTCATGGGGTCACTCGAAGTCTACAAAGGGGGTAATATTACACTTTTCCTTACTCTTCTCTTCATTACGCTTGAACCTTCGCTAAATGCTAGCTATGACACTAGTACGTTTACCTATGCAAACCTTACAGTGCTGACTCATCACTTCCCACATTATGTCATCAACTGTGCTTCCTATTCTGATCTTTGTTTCCACACACAGCTTGACTTATACTTTTCTAGTCAGCACTTTCTCTTTGTTATTGCTCATATTTTGCCATTGGCTACCATACTTATGACTTGCTCTGACTCATAGTGGACCTGCCCTACAGCATGGTCTGTGCGCAGTACCCACTAGTATATAAAGGCACACACTCGATACTGTACTTTAGCTTTTGTCTCCCTTGTGCATACTTTGCCATTGTAATATCACAAGCAATATATTTGCTTGACATCTCTATCCGCTTACACTTAGTCAGCAAGCTCCCCAAGCCTGCAATTGCTAAGGCGATACCTTAGGGTTTATGCTATGTATTAAAGCTTATCTTAGTACACTTGGTATTCACCAAGTTTCCTTCGACTCTATCATCTTAATGCACTCAAGGGCTGCATTTAGTCCTACCTGGGCTGAGTGTAACACTTGCCATGCTTAACTTCACTAGGCCACCTGTTAAGGCAGGGTAGGAGAGGTAACAAGTGGATTAGGCTGGGAGAACACCAGCCAACTCATAACTCCTTATATACAGTACATAATAGAGCACAGATCAAGCTGTGCATTGTCTAGGATATACAGTAATTAAGAAAGGCTATACTAGGGTAGGGGGTTAAGTTCATGAGGTAGCTGTAAGGCTAACCTTGAGTAAAAGGTAAGGCTTGCCCTGAGAAGATCAGAATGAAAGGATGAAGCAATAAAGTGAAATGGAAGATTGATCACAAAGTGTGAAAGATCAAGGGGAGGATTGTGGCAGAGATTCCATCAAGGGTTCTGCTATGTCATGACCAATCAATCAGAGAAGGGAGGTGTGGAGAAGGCATGGTAGCCTTAAGGTATGATCAAGGGTTAGGGGATTAGTGAGGTCATAAAGGTGTGAGGGGAGATAAGATAAGATTGTGATCATGTGAAAGGTGATGGCGTGATAGTGTGAAGGGACAGAGTGATCACATGACCAGGGATAGAGGTAATTATAAGTTCATAACATAGGGATGCAATAGTTCCCTAGGAGTTCTTGTTGTAGTGGGCCCCCCCTCCTATTGTTAGCCCCCTCTTCTATCCAATCCCCTTATTGCTGTCCAGCATTCTCTCTTTCAACATCTGGTTCAGCCCTATAGCATGAAGACAAGGTTAACTGACAGGTTAGGTGGTGGTTAGGCAGTGTAATGTCCTTGCATCCACAACACATATCACAAGTCTTGGATTCTGAACTTGACACAGGATACAAGTTTGCTGGCTGGACTGGGAATGGGGGAGGGAGGCTTTATCTTCAAACTGCCTCACTCCTGGGCACCATTGCTGGTGGGCAGGTGAATAGCTATCTGCTACTTGAAGGGTACTTCACTAGGCCACCAACTAAGGCAGGGTAGAAGTTTCCATATCATAACATTCATCTGCAAAGGAGTGAGATCACACTAAGGATTACCCTCCACTTTACATCCTCCAGTTCAGCTAGTAACCAGAGCCACTCAGCAGTGGATTCAAGAATTTCTGACAAGATTAACTATATCAGCATACTTATCATTTTATGTTTTGTGGTCTCCAGTATTTCTCCCTTGCATCTGCAACAACAACTTATATATGATACTGTACTATTGTATGCTGCAAAGGGGATAAAGGATCATATCCATAATCCACATGGTCAGTAAGCACAGGAAAGATAAGAAACTGAATGTACAACTGTAACTACAATAGAGAGACCACATGGAATGTGTATGTATAAGTGATTATGGCATGTTGAGTCATATGCACACCAGCAATCAGTTGAGCTGGTTGCAGTCTTGGCTGTATGCACACTTGCTAATCTGACAAAGTAAAATTAAACTTCTATTATGTTCAAGGTACCACATTTGGTAGCTTGAGTAGCTGTATAGTACTTGTGCTGATCAGCAGATTACTCCTATTAGAGCCCTGGTCTGGGCCAGTGGCCCAGAGCTTTTCCATGCCTCAAGCCAGGCTCTGAGCCTGGGAAAGCCCTTCTAATGGCCTGGCCTGGCTTAGAGCCTCTAGAGCCTAGCTCAAAGCTGGCCTGGGGCCTGAGCCTGGGCCATGCCAATCACTAAGTAAGTCTCACTTGGAATTAATCCTATCATCCCATTGCTGCCTATGCATGCCAGAATGGATAGATTCCTTCCATTCTGTCACACCAATATCCAACACCAGCTGCTGACTTGGATGTAATGACTCAATGCCTTAGATATTGGGCCACCCAGCAGGATTTCATATTGAAAGTCTCAAAAGTTCAAAGCATGCTACTGTCAATGATAACACACTATTGGATATGAGTGTAAGTTCCCTGGCTTGAGATTAATTTCATAAATCTTCTGCTCTGATTACCATATCATTGATAGATAGCACAATTTCTATGTGCCAGATGCACTTATGGCAGAGCTGGCCCCTTACTAGCTATGACCCTGGATCTATTTTCTCTAACCACCACACAACTTCATATGTGGTCTAGCTATGCTCTGTCATGGTTGACTGCTAGAGCTGAGATTAATCTCTTTCTATCTCAATCACCTTGTTCTATACCCAGTGTATTACAGACCAGCACACAGTGTCATCCACCTGCAACAATTTTCTCTGACCTGCATGCTTAGCACACTTGACCCCATCCAATGCTTACATTTCCTGCCATTCCTATTTCTGTATTAGCACTAGACTCAGTTTGCACATCCCACCTAGAATGCTGCATACATTGGAATCAATCACACTAGGTGAATGCTCCATATCCCATTCCTGGTCCCCTCATGTCTCTGCATGACTTGGATCTCACACTCTCGCAAGTCATGGTCATACTTGCAATTTCATGGTGTCTGTGCTTGTATTGCTGGTTAGCATTCATGGGGGGAACATACATCTGGGTGGGCTTCTATGTTAGAATCACAAGTGCTAGCATGCTCAATGCTGATGGTGTGATAAGCTTGAGTCCTCAAAATCACACAAGATAAATGTTGAACTGAGGTGGGCAGCCACTAGGGTGCCAGCAGAGAAGGAACCTCTCAGGCTCTACCAGGTGGTGGAAACATAGTGAACCACTCTATTTGTCTCTAATTGTCTCTGTATATTAATGTGGAGCTAGAAGCTCTATATATAGGATGGTGTGAGATAAGGTTATCTAATCTACTGTATAGTAGGACCTTATCTAATCTTACTAAAGCGGCCAATAGGGGCCTTTGCTACAATGTAATCCTACATAAGTGTAGCTAGTGAATGGCAGATAAATAGTGCCAGTTCAACAATAAACACCTGGAAAGGATAATCTACATACACTCTTTCTCCACTTACATTATTCTTCACTCCGGCCTGTACCAGAACAACATTACCCACACTATCAACTCAGATTTTGAAGACATTCTCGACTATGTCTCACCTGGAAATGGTATGTTATCACACACCCATCGCTCTTAAAATGAGATTAAATGCAGTGTGCAGACCAAGACTCGGACGAACAAGGCCAAATAGAAGACTTGGATGCAACAGCCCAACACGCAATCCGCCGATCGAGGAGAATGGTATTCATAGACAGCGACACACTTTGGGTCAACTTCCAAGTATCCGTGTCCACACTCTCACCGTCCAACAACAGACTGGTACAAATCACAGGTGAAGTAGGTCAAGATCGAGAAGATGTACTTGTTTGCAGAGAAGGAGGTTAAGTGCGTGTTCTGCGTCTTATTGTTGTGCATCGCATAGCGTGCTGACGTCCTTACCCCTGGTACATCATACCCCGCTGGTAGTGCAGGACTCTTGCGCGCCACCATACACTCAATCCGCTTCACGTTCACACTTACGCTCCTGTACCATATACATTGTACGATGTCGTGGAAGTACCAAAGAATTCGGAAGCAGCAAAAAAGAGGCCGTGCTGGAGTGAAGAGTCCCCTCTGCATTCACCCGTTCGTCGGAGAAAGGAGAGGGAAAGAGTGATAATTTTAGATCACTACCTACCGCTGAATCGAACCCCGCAGCAGTAACTCCAGCGAAGTTCAAACTGAGAGTGAGGCTACCGGGCGGTCGGATGTTTAATTACCGCTGCGAGTAACGGAGGATCTCCAAATGTAAGCAGGCGGGATCGCAGTGAGTAGAACATATCATCAAGGTACCAGAGAGTGGGCGTTGGTCGGGGTGCAGCCGAGAAGAGATACTTAGAACGGAAGAGGGAGAAGCCCTCTGATTTTGGTGCGCATGTATCGGGCTTGTACTTGAGAGGAGAAAAGGAGGAAGGGAGGAAGGAAGGAAAATCTAAGTCTGGAGGGTTGCGGTCGGCTGTCAGACTGTCACCGACGGCTTGCCTCTTTTAGATGGCTGGTCACCTGACTACTAATCGGAAGGTAACACCGCACCCTCCGACTCATACATTTACTTCATTTTGCATTCTGTATTATATATCATTTTAATGTTTCAGCACAAGACTCCGTCACAACTACTGAGGGGCCACTGCGGCCTACGACCGCTGTATTTATAGTTCCTTCCCTCCTTCCTCGTTTTCCAGTTTCGTTTCGTTTCTTTTCTTGGTACCGTAACCGTGTAGCGACCCATCGACGTGTTGACGTACGTTTCTTTCTCAGTAATCAACATGATGAAGGCTCGAACCGATTGTTACTGAGACGCTGAAACTTCGTAATCATGATGCGACGGCTGCGGACTCAGTGCGATCCTTACATCTAGGTCTGATCCGATTACTAGAAAAGTTATTGCAGATCCTGTTGTGATAGAGATATATGACTTGAGCTTCTGGGAGTCCTGCCGTCACTAGCAAAACATCGCACAAGAGGTAGTGTCTGCTTGTCCTCTCCAACGCCGTTGGGTTAGTATTGAGTTTGTCGGCCTCCTCCGTGCATAGCCACAGCATGCGCTTTGCTTCGCCTTCAGCAAGTCGCAGGACGGTGACGTGACGAGTTCAATTTCCTTGCCTTGATTCATGGGGCTTCTTCTACAGGAATTGTCATTGACCAGATGACTCTGGTGTACTGGCGTCGCTTTGCGGTTTGCCACATACTTCTCGTCAGACGAAAACGAACTTCGGAGCCCGTGACTGGCCTCGAACCTGGACTTCTGAACCCTCGAGGATCATCAGACTGTTTCATTTTTTAGACGCCCTTGTCACCAGGTACCCTCCGATGGAATCTTTCGTATGATCTTTCTTGCGTAGTTTCAGATCACCGTGTACCCACTCAAGTGCATTCTCGGTACGAGCATGCTGTCTCCGCGGAACTAACCTTGCGAAGTCGCGAATCCATCCGATATTCGGACTATTTTAATTCGACATGTTGGCGAACAAAACATACATGATACACACACTGTGAGCCTATAGGGTGTACGGATGCCTCCTGTTGGATATCCGTCGGATGTTACGAGCAGCGTGGACAGACGCCTTAAATATTGGATCTTTCTACTCTCAACTATTATCCACCCCTTGCAATGTCGAACCATGACATTCCTGATACTAGCGAAGTAGTCCATTCCCCTTCCCTCAGCGCGTTGAAGACCACTTTTGATCTTGAATACATATCTGTGGTCAAGGACAGTCCGAAGGAACGTGACGATTCGGACCTCGTCGAAGAGGAGGAGCAACATATTTCAACTCGGATAGGGACACTCTTTAGGAAGCGAACACGTCCTCCCCGTGACCTCGATACCATTGCCACAAGACGCTCAGTGTTTGATGATCCTCATCTTGCGCCGTTCTATTGGCCGAAAAAAGATTATGAAAACGTTCATCGTTTTAATCCCTCAGCGAGGTGGACCTATCGAGAGGAGAAGGTATGTGGCTTGTGGGTGGGGTATGCCTTTCATCATTGGGTGACCACCGTTAAGGCACTCTTGCGCAAAATTGATTGGAGGATCATGATGGTGGCCACTTTCTGCCTTTCTGTGATTGACTTGGACCGCACCAGTGGCGGCCAGGTAAATTCAACCAACTTTCTTTCCGATTTACACTTGACTACAGACGGTGAGCGGAGTGATTCTTTTTTTGTTAAAAAATAATGAACTGGTACCTGCCTTGATGTCAGACTTCAACTTGGGGAACACAGTTTTCCGTCTTGCTGTCTTATTTTCAGACTTGCCGTCTCAGATGATTTCGAAGCGTGTATGTCAGTCTCATTCCAAATATTTCATTTGTTCATCATATCAGATTGGACCGGATCGCTGGTCACCGGTCCAGATATGTCTCTGCAGTGAGTGACCTGCCGACTCTATCGAACGACAGTCTAAGAGCTCGTAGGCATTGTCTCTTTTAGCCAATTTTGGCTCAAGGGAAGGGCATCTTTTCTCGCCTGTCGTGTACTCCTCGGGTGTGTGTGACTCGTCTTTGATCCATTTCCTTACAATATACTGATTTTTTCACGGCAGAATTTTTCAAGGAGGGTATGGCATCACCGTTTTCTACTCCCAAGAATCCGTCTTATTTCGCCATTCCAGGCTCACGCCCAACATGATTTTATACATGTCTTGTATGTCTTTCTAATCTTTGTTTCGTCCTGTGCCAACGATATCTTCTAGACTTCTATACGAGAACTCAACTTCCAATTCGCCTAGCCGGTGTTGCTGTGGTCGTTACTCTCTCCGTGATTGCTAACAGTTTCCTGGCTTATGGTACTCTTCATCTTGATGGTGTTGCTGGAAAGGCAGGATGGCGGTAGGTCACTCCTATACATCATGATAAATCTAATACTGTCAACCGTCCAAATTTACAGGTGGTTGTTCCTGATACAGTGAGTGATATGATCATTCCGTAGTTATTGCTTTGCCTGATAGTACTAACAGGGGCTTGATAATATTTGTTATGGGCGTCGCCGCTTTTTTCAACATGCCACCGTCTCCCACGCAGACAAAAACGTGGTTCCGGCCAAAAGGATGGTTCACTGAGCGTGAAGAAACCATCATAGTCAACAAGATCCTTCGTGACGACCCAACAAAGGTAATGAATAAGGTGTTCGTAACATCATATCCTGGCGTGCTCAACATGAATAGGGTGACATGCACAATCGAGAGGGACTCAGCCTAAAAAGACTCTGCACTACTATCTGTGATTATGACCTGTGGCCAGTGTACATTCTGTGAGTATGAGCAAACGGCGTGGACCATCTCTTGACCGAAACCATGCATAGTGGATTTATGGTCCAAATACCTAGCAATCCACCTCTCACCTATCTCACTCTCTTACTTCGACACGCGGGGCAAGTAGGGGTTCAATGTTCGGATTGGCCTGCTGCTAAACTGACGCTCTAGCTTTAATACGTTCAATACCAATTTATTGACTATACCACATCAAGTAATAGGAGTCATCAACACAGTTCTCCTTACACTCTTGTCAGAGTCCGTTAATGAACGTGCCATTGTAGCATTGGTAGGGAATTTGTGGATGTTACCGTTCCTGGCGGCGCTATATGCGTTGCCATCGGGCCCAAATCCGTGGCTGGTCTTCGTCCGTATTCTCGTCATCTCTTTGGAGGTGTACTGATGGCTTAGCAGGGGCTCCTCGCCGGATTGCTCTCTTTTCCGTACGTCTGACTAGATAGTTCTCGTGACGCATTAGCTGAACATCCTGGTGTCAGCAATGTTAACGCAATCCAAGTAAGCTGGAGTGTTGTTTAATATTGTGCAGGAACTGAGATCTATTCGTGACAGGGTGGATGGTGCTCCAGAAACTCGGGTACGGTGGCTAGCCGCACCATCAATGCTTCCTTGAACAACATGTATGTCAAGGTCTTCCTCACCGATTTTTGGAATGAACGCCATGATCCAGGTCGTTCCTGTTAAGTGGCATCGCCAGTGCTCAGATATATGTAGCCAGCGACGCACCCAGATGTATGTATTCCGTTCATTTCTACAGAAAAAGAATGGCGCACGTGTGTATCTCCATCACAGACGAACGCGGAAACAGAATCCTGATCATCATCTGTTGCATCAACATACTTTTGTTATATCCTGGAACGAAGGCCTACTATATGTGGCGGAATCGTCAACGTGCAAAGATTTGGGGGACCATGACGCTCGAGGCAAGTCGTTTGACAATGACAGAATACCGGAGACAAAACTGACGTGGGGTGGTGTGCAGGAGAAAGCGCATTATCTGAGAACCACAAAGGATGTTGGGAACAGGCGTCTTGATTTCCAGTTCGAACATTGATAGGGCTGGTATTTCAAGTCTATGCTGATGGATGGGCTTTTTGTGACTAATACGCTTTGACAATGTCCACTGTATTTGTACCTCCACGGTGATTTCGAGGATTTTCCCTGAACAATAAGGAGTTGTGTGGATATGTTGTGCAAGAGCCTCCGCATTCAACAAGAACAAACAAAGCTCATGTCCCTCACCATCAACCTGACTATGTTCCACCCAAAAATGGTAGCTTGCTGCTCACTTCAACTCCTCTCACACCTTGCCATTCTTTTTTGTTAAGAAGAAGGGTGGGAAACCTTGCTCCTGCCAAGACTACTGTTACATTAATGAACATACACTAAGCAACACAACTATCCCAATGTTGGTAACATTTTGATTGTGGATTGAATAACTGGAGCAGCTTTAGTGCTAGATTCATAGACTCAGATATTATTAGAAAGCCCTTATCAAGGGCTTTTACATTGCTTAGGTAATTCTTTCTATATTGGTCAATATTTCTAAATTCATCCAGTGTACTTATTGGAACAGTTTTATTGCTGATCATCACAAATATTAAAATTAAAGATTGCATTAGGGTATTACATAAGCATCAAGTCATGTGACATACAAACATCTCAACATAATATAAACAACTCAAAATATTCTCATTTCTTCCACATCTATCATTATGAAATCACTATTGTAAACTTACAAATATTATGACCCCTTTTTTTTTCCCTGATCACATGACCCTTCCGACCCTTCACACCATCACGCCATTCCCTGTCACATCTTCACATCTTCACTCTCTTCACTCTTTCACGCCTTCACTGATCACCCCTAACCCTCGATCATACCTGCAGGCTACCATGCCTCCTCCTCACTGTCCATCCCTGATCTAATCGGTCATGACCCTGCAAGATCCTAGATGGATCTCTGCCATGATCCTTTCCCTTGATCTTTCACACTTTGTGATCGATCTTCCATTTCATATTCTAGCTCCACCCTTCCATTCTGATCTTCTCAGGGTGTAGCCTTACCTTTACATTGAGGTCAGCCTTACCACTACCTCATGGACATAACCCTTTACCTTAGCATAGCATACATTAATTACCGTATACCCTAGACAACATGCAGCTCAGTCTGTGCACTCTCATGTACCGTATATAAGGGGTTATGAGTTGGCTGGTGTCCCCCCAGCCTAATCCACTTGTTACCTCTCCTACCCTGCCTTAACTGGTGGCCTAGTGAAGTTAAGCAATAGCAAGTAGTCAGCAGT